>RJWJ010006410.1:0-62668 GCA_004363605.1 Indri indri | reverse complement strand
GTCACAGATTAATCATCAATTAATATTAAACTATTGTTTTATTATTAAAAATAGAAATTAATTTGCCCCACTAAACTTACCTTTATATATTTAACTAATGTACAGCATTTAAAAGAGAACTCAATGATAAACTTACCTTCATTTTTCTTGACATCTAGACAGCACCATATAAATAGAGGTTATTTTAGTTGTTATTGTTGAACAGTACATTATTAATACTTTCAAATTTGAAAACTATTTAGCTTTACTTACACATTTAATTCTTATTTTTCTTTTATTCCAGATGCAAGTGTATATGTTTCAGTTAGGAAGAATAGCTAGATAAGAATTACTTTTGGTGAATTTTCTAAAGAATTTCTCATAAAGAAAGAACACAATAATGTCTGGACATCTGGTAAAATTCTAAGCCTACAAACACATAATTTAAACATATTTATTTTCTACAGGGAACTATAAAATTGCCACACACCCTCAATCCTCCCATTCCTCATGCATAATATATTGGTAACATCCTTAAAATCTATTTCATTAAGATAGATTAAGTGAATAATAGTACATAATGTACTTTTTTTAAAAAAAATCCAGGCTTTTCTTTTTTCTTGGTAACCTCAACCCTGAAAAAATTCACCTTTCTTTGCCTCTAGAAAACCACGAAGACATAATTTGGGGACTATGTGTCCTTGGCTCTGGTTGGATGGAAAAATATAAAAGAAATTGTGGGTGAGGAATATATAATCTGTAAAGAAGTGATTCTCCTAGAGAGATCCCAAGTATTGGAACCTACAACACTCTGATTTGTGGATTGCATTGGGTAGGGAACCAGTGGGAAATGCTAGTGCTGAGGTTGGCAGAGGATGGAACCTTCTCAAGACAATCTCGCATCTAAACTTTTGTGTGATTGGAATTATTCGAAATGAAACAAAGTGACTTGCACCTAGCTTTGGGTAAATTATTTAATGGTTATAACCTTAGGAGATTTCACTAGATCTCTGGTTCACAAGAATTAATCACAATCACCAAGGGAGGAGGGAGTGGTGCTTAAAAAAATACATATTCTGGGGCCAGACACCGGGACTCTTAATTTAGTAGATACAGGGTTGGCTTCAGTGTATGTATGTATGTTTCACAGTTCCATGAGTAATATCTGCTCAACCCCTCTTCCAGGGGTCTGTTAGTCTGTACATACTTTGAACTTCTTCTTTTTTTCTTGCCATTTCTGAGAACAAACATATTTATTGGAAAGTCTAAATAAAATCAATATAGAGTCTTTTCATAACTTTATTCTTTTGATTAACTTCTTGATTTTGTCATTTGTTTATGTTAATCATTAAAGTTTCATTTTCAAGCTCAGTGTCCTGTGAGCGCTGACATTGTCAATGGATCAGGGATAAGGATGGCAGGAGCAAGGTGCCTCTTCATTGAAAGATGGATATTAGCTGTGACTGGATATCAGGAATTCAGACTTAATAAACAAAATTGACTGTTCCTGTCTCACCCTGTTTACCCACCTTTCTTTCCTATCTTCCAATCGTACTCTAATGCCATGGTTTTCAAGCCCCTCTGGAACCCACACATTACTGGCCTACACTTTGCCTCTGCAATGTTGATTCCCTATCTTAGGTTCCAGTCTTCTTTGCTAGGTCTATAAATGTACTAACGTCTCCTATATTTCTTTACTCTGCCTTCTGATCAACCACAGTCTTCATCCTCTTCTATTTTGACTTAAACTTCAAGAAGTTTACTTAATCATGGTTAACTAGTCTATATACTCTTGTCTTCTCTTTTGCACTTCCCATTTATTCCTCACTGAACCAGAATTTAGTATTGGTTCTCATCATCTTACTGAAATTTTCTCAGAGGTCAGTAAAATATCGTAAATATAATAAGTAATTAACTCATTATAATATAGTTAGTAGTTACATCTCTGGCCACATTGTGAGCTACATGACACCAAGAACTGTGTCTTATTTGTTTTTGCATCCCAAGCACCAAGAACGGTATCTGGCACATACTAATCACTCAATAATATTTAAAGAATAAAATATTCAAATGTTTGATAAATAAAAATTTCTGACACTCTAATGGAGAAGAAAAACAAACCTCGAATTATCTTTTTAAATCCCCAACAAATCCTGTGGAATAAGTAGTATCGTCACTGTTAGAAAACATTAAAAATAAATGAATATTTAAGTATATTTGTCCAGGCCAGGCACTACATTGTGAGATTCATGCACATTGTCTCATTTATCCTCTTAACAATCCAGCACAGAGGTTTTCACTTTATAGGTTAGAAACCTGAGATTTTAAATAACTTGCTCAAGTTCAGACAAGTTATGAGCAGCAGCAGTAAGATTTAAACCCATATCTGACTGATTCTAAAGCTGATGTTCTTTCCACTCTACTTTTCAAACATGTCAGCAGACTTCAAACTTGGGCATCAGTACTCTTGGGGGTACCTGAAGACTTTCCAAAGGGGTTCTCTGGCATATTTTCAGCACTCATCCCTGATCAGGGCCATCTGTGGGTTCGACTTTCCACCTCCCCTTTCGCATCTACTATTATAAACAGGAAAAACCAAAGTGTTTTTCCTACCACTCAACACATCACTTTTGACATGGGTTTTTTCCCTACCTAGCAAGCAATTCAGCAGACTAGAGAACCTGGGGTACTATAATTTAACTAGATCCTGACTTTATCTACCTGAAAATAGAGTCAGGTCCCACAGGTTGAGGGCTCAGTTCTACAAGACTGGCCCCACTTCACAAGCCAATTGCAAGCGCCAGGTTTTGACTTGTGCTTCTGACTGATTGGGCTATAAATAAGGGTTTCCAGGATCCCTCTTCACATTCAATTAATTTACTAGAGTGGCTTGCGGAACCCAGGGAAACACTTTACTTACATTTACCCATTTCTTTCTTTTTTTTTTTTTTTCTTTTTTGAGACAAAGTCTTGCTCTGTTGCCGGGGCTGGAGTGTTGTGACATCAGCCTAGCTCACAGAAACCTCAAACTCCTGGGCTCAAATGATCCTCCTGCCTCAGCCTCCTGAGTAGCTGGGACTACAGGCACTTGCCACCACGCCCAGCTAGTATTTTCTATTTTTAGTAGAGACAGGCTCTTGCTCTTGCTCAGGCTGGTCTCCAACTCCTGACCTCAAGCAATCCTCCTGCCTAGGCCTCCCAGATTGCTAGGATTACAGGCATGCGCCACTGCGCCTGGCCTACCCATTTCTTATAAATGATATAATAGAAGATATGGCTGAAAAGCCAGATGGAAGGGATGCATAGTGCAAGGTAGGGGTGGGGTAAGGCGCCAGAGTTTTTCTGCCTTCTCTGGGCCTGCCATACTCTGGGAACCTCCATGTGTTCAGCAATCCGGAAGCTCTGAAAATGGTGTCTCTTTTGTTTTTTATGGAGCCTTCATTACACAGGTATGATTGATTACATCACTGGCTATTAGTGGTCAACTCGACTCTCTGAAAGTCAGAGAGCGGGGCTGAAAGTTCCAGTCCTCTAATTCCTGGGTTGGCTCCTCAGCCAGTTTCTATTTTGAAGCTATCCAGGAGGCCTTGACCACCAGTCATGTCATTAGCATACAAAAGACACTCTTCACTCTGGAGATTCCAAGGGTTTTAGTAGCTGTGCACCAGGAACAGGGCAGAGACCAAATATATGTTTCTTATTATATCATAATATTACACCTATCATTCTCTCATTTTAAAAAGAAAGACATCCTAAGACTCTTGCCATTGGGTATTGTCCCAAAGAGTATTTAAAAAATTAAAAAAAAAAAAGGTAATTTCATGATGACAAGAAAACAGTTTTCAAAATATTGATGTCTAGAAAATGTTATTTAGTCAAGGTGCTCATCTGTGTCTCCGTTATTTATTTTTCACGGAAGAGGAGCTAAAAACTTTCACATTGGATTCTGAAGAATCAGTGTTAGGCCTGCAAATATAAGAAAAATTAATTAATTTAAAGTAATGATTTATAAAATTTATAATGTAAAATAATGTACTATGTTTTCTTCAACATTTATTTTTCACTTGTAGGAGAAACTATTTCTTTACCATATTTTTCTTAAGATGGGCAAAAGTCTTCTGCCTGCTGTCACTCCTTACCACTTTTCCCCTCATTTATTAATATGACTTAACAGCAATGACTAATACACTTTTGGTAAACGATGCCCCAAAGTGGCCAAATACTTTCTGTCCTTTTTACTATTAATTTTTACTAAATCCTGACTCATTCAGCAACGAGTAATATTTATTCATGAATGCATCAAACAGTTGGAAAAAAAAACTTCATCCACATCAATTAACAATGTATTCCTCATAAAATTATAGTTTTATGTTTAATAACTATCAACATTTGGGTTATACTTATACTTTTTTGATCATTGTATGCAAACGATATTTGAAATAATAGCTGAATATCCCCCCGCTTTCCTCCAATAGGTCAAATCTGAAGAAACTGTTTTAACTCAGAGGCTAAAGTCACAGAAAATTAAATAAAAAACTCAAAAATATTTACATGTTTTTATTACAGCAAATTATGTTAGAGTGATTTTAAGAATTAAGATATATTACAATAGGGTAAAATTATGTGGGGGGAAGTGGAATGGAAATAAGAGTTCAAGGAGAGAAAAGGAAGAGGTCAAGTAGTAACTTAAAAAATTGTTCATGTATTTTTAAAATGAATAATGATTGGTATTAAAACACTATAATATATAAGTTCCGCTGGATAAATTTAAACTGCACCAGAAATTACCACATTTGTAACTATTCAAACTTTGGAAAAATACAAATGTTAACTTATAAATGTGCCATGGAGTAGAAGCTTTTTCAGAATTCTTTTAGGAGACATATGAGCCAAAATTTTAAAGACAACTTTTAAAAGTGTCAGGATATGGTGGGGAGTGCCCTGAATATACACAGAAAACTCTAGTCTCTGGCAGCTCCCACCTTCCCTGAGGACTCACTAATCATGTGAATTTGGGCACGTTACCTAATTTCTTCAGGTCTCCCTACCCTCATCTACAAAGTAGGAATAATGAAACCCACATCTTAGATCGTAGGAATAACGAGGGAGTTAATCTATGTAATGCAATTAGTACTGCCTTGGCTCACAGAAACCTCTCAATAAATAACCACTGCTAGTATTTTTTATTGATATCATTGTTATTGTTAAATTTTAATGACGGAGCTCTGATAGCCTTAATGTGAATTTGCTAGCAATTAGGAAGGGCAGATCTGTGTTAGCTCTCAGCATCAAAATTTCCTTCACTTAGTGGACACAAATTTGCACATTTTGCTTGTGTGTGAATCTGTTTCTTATTTAAAATTCTTCTGGCCTTTCCTGTAAGTGCCTCTCTAGTGCTTTTCCTTGCCATCCCCAAACATAGGCCCTTGGCCCACTCAGAAGTTTCTCTCTTCACTTTTATCCCAGAACTGCTGGTCTCAGCATGAACTCTTCCACCTTGCTGTCTCTGAAATTCATGTTTCCTCCAACTCTCCCCACCCTCCATCCTCCCCTCCAATGAATTTA
Source organism: Indri indri (assembly GCA_004363605.1). Lineage (NCBI taxonomy): Eukaryota > Metazoa > Chordata > Mammalia > Primates > Indriidae > Indri > Indri indri. The sequence continues at coordinate 57,124 of RJWJ010006410.1, read as the reverse complement.
ACCCTCTTCCAACCTTCTGCCTGGTTGAGCCGCCATTCCATCTTGAGCAAACTCCTCATTCTTATGAAGAAACTTTATGCAAATTATTTTGAAATTAGATGGTATGTGTATCACACTGTAATTGGTTAAGAAATTAAAATTGTCAAAAGGAAATGCTATAACAGGCTGAATTCTAAGGCAGTTTCTCAGCAAAAATGCATTATGTCAGTAAAACAGCAGGAAACCAAAGGGGCTATTGTGAGCTAGATTAATTTTAGGTACTTTATTTGAGAGTTAGACATTACACTCAGTCAAGTAGCAATGCAAGAATGTCCAGAAATATGCTAAGGAATTGGTTAAGGAGTCTTGAATTTCTGAGATGAAAGAGATTGTAGAAAACACAACACCCTTCTTTTAAAGTTTTATTAATAATTTACTTGACAATAAATTTATAACACTTTATTAAGTGCACAAGGACAGGTGCAAAATGTTAGAGAAAACAAGCGATAGCTATACCAGACACATAAGAGTTTTTTTTCCATTAAACATAAATTTAGGCATCTTCTTTCCGCTTTGTAAATAACACAGCAATCCTTCCTCTCTGGCTCTAGCTCACTTAAAAATATCATTCAATATTTGATACATACAAATAAATATACATGCCATTCATGTAAGTTTTGAAGCATAATAATAATGATGATGATAAAACACTTGTGAATCCACCACTCAACTGTAAACAATGGAATATAATTTATTCTGAGTTAGCTCCCCCTGCCCCATCCAACTTTTCTTACTTTTCCACCTCATCTCCTGCCATTCTCCATTTGCTTGAGTTCAAATGATTTGTGCAGCCTTGTCCATATGCTTCTACTCACCCTATTCTTTTTGTCTCTTCCTTTTCATGTTCTTTATCCATTCGAATTTATCCCATTCATCAAGGGCCACATCAAATCCTAGCTCTTCCATTACAACCACATCCCATATCACGCCCAACCAGAGCAGTTGTCCCTCTCTGTTTGCAAATGTAACACATATGTCTGCCTACAATTTACCTGCCGCTGTCCTTCCTAAAGAATATCTCATCTTAAGGCATCATTAAGTGGTTTCTGTTCATTTGTTCAATGACTTACTGAGCACCCACCAGGTGTCAGTGCTGGTCTAGGTGGTGGGCCAAGGACCGGACCACACTCCTTAGAGCCATTATCTCAAACACCTTTCACAGTCACCTTCTGTGCCACACTGATATTGAGGACACCGTGGCTTGGAGAGGCTAAGTGACTTGCTTAGGATAACACAGTGGGGAGTAAATAAGTGGAAAAGCTGAGGTTGGCTTGAAAGCCCAAGTCCTCCAAACGCTGCTGCTCCACTGCCAGACTCTTCCCCGGCACAGTGACCACACTGGCTGAATGGAGAGTCATGCTTAGTATACAAAGCTGTCCCTTGTTCTGAAGATTACTCCTCAGGCTCCTAGGTACAGTTTGTTCTTGGTCAGAGTTCTTTTGAATCCTTCCTTTCTCTGTCCAGGCAACACTTTTCTTCCCATTTTACTAGTTCCAGTCTTTGATTGAATGGCACTGCTTCGAAACTCTCGTATTTTCTTTGATCTCTCTGGTCTAAATGGTTGCATTTTATAGACTCAGAGGTAGTTAGTGTCTTTTAATGAAAAGGAGAATAACCTCCAAATCTCTATTGCCTTTCCCAGATTATTTACAGATTTCAGGTACTGACTGAAATAGAAAGCCTTCATTCAAATATGAATAAAAATAGTGACATATTATTTACTCGATATATTTTTCTCTTCTTAGTTCTTTATACTTCTCAGCTGTTTAGTGTCCCTGCTCTAACGTCTACATGATACCAGTTTTACCAGTCTTACTAGAGGAGGATGTCTGTCCCAAAAGGAAAACTGAACTCTCCCCCAACATTTGCTTAAAATTCACCTTCCCCAAGCACTGTTCCCAACGATACTGGCCCTTCCATGCTGAAATGATAGTAAGTGCTAAAGGGTTTATGCATTTTCTTTTTGAGATACATCTGTATGTTTAAAAATATTTGTTATGTTTATAGCTTAATCTGATTATAAGAATAATACATGCTGAATAACGAAAGTTTGGAAAATTTGGGAAATGAAATTTTCTTCCTTTTTATTTTTCTATTTTTTAATTCACAAAATTGAGGTCGTATTGTTTATATAACATTGAACTTTAATATTTTCCACTTAACATTTTTAGTTAGTATGTTAGAAAGATATTAAAGGAGGAAAGTAGGAGAACATTAATAAATTTGGCCAAAGTTAAAATTCTTTGAATGGCAAAAATATTATGAATGTATAAAAATATGAGCAAATGTCAGAAAACACCTTAAATCTATGATAGATAAAGGGACTGTAATACAAATAGACAAAGAACTTCCACAAACAAAGAAGATGAATAACCTACTTAAAAAAATCAGCAAAGAATATGAGCAATCAATTCATAATAAAATACATCCTAACAATACTGCGTATTTTCAATCTTTTAAATTATTGTCAATCAGTTAGGCTTGAAAATATATTATTTAATTTATAATCATCTAATTACAGTGTTAGGGTACATTTTAATATAGCCTTTACAAAAAGAGTTGCAGTAATAATTGCAATTTCAGAATAAATAAATAAAGGCAATATCCTTTCAGTTATACCATGTGGGCAGTTAGCTAACTACTTACTACTAGTCTGCAAGCTCCTTAATATCAGGGACTATTTCTTTGTATCTTCAGCATTTGATTCATAGGGTGGGCATAATATATGTCAAGTACATATTTTTGAAAGATAATGCAGAAAAGTGGTGTCACCTTGGATTTTGGAATCTCTCTTTTCATTAATATTGTATAAACTAAAGTGTGCATTTTACAAAATTAATTTGTAATGATATCGCCGAGGAAATAGTTGCTGTTTTACTCTTTGCTCAAGGGAATTTCATATTTCAACTTTAACACATAGGCATGCGGCTCTGGTTAGCAATCTGTGGAAGTAGGCCATGATGTTGCTTAAGGTTTATCCCATCAGATTTTTTTCTAGCTCATTATATGTGACCTGTAAGAAGATGCTTGGGACTAGGAAAGTTATAAAATAAGATAGAGTAAGAAAAAAAGAGTGGGAAGAGAGGGAATGACCAAAAACTAATTTAAAAGTGGGGAAAAATTTAGCAAAGTAAGCAAAAAGTAAGAACTAAAGATGAGGAGAGTAACTAATGAATTGTACACTTTTGGCTTCCATTCTGCTTTATAGACTCACTCAGCAGGTTCAAGTCTCTGTGGGCCCCAGATCCAGGGGTCACAGCTGTTCGCAGAAGCCATGTGGGTGGGAGCTGGGAGAGTACCCAAAATGTGACAGCATTAGCTGATGTGTCGTTATCTCTATGTCAAAGACAATGGCCAGCTATGTTGCTGCAACATTCCTGAGAAATGTGTGATTAGATTGTAGGATGATTTGGAAAACAAAGTTAATTCCCATTGCTTTAAGTGCAGGCTGAGCACAGTGACTTCCTTTCAAAAAGAATGAAAAATGAGACAAAAGAGTAGAGAGACTGAACAAACTCTACCTTAGCTAAATAATCAAGCTCAATGTCTACAGAGGTAAGTTATGTCTATAGTATGGACCCTTGATATCAGTGATGAAAAAGACACTTGACCTCTGTGTTCTTCCTCCTAAAAAACCCATAATCTCAGTCCATCCATGGGGAAACCATCAGACAAATCTCCATTGAGAAACCTGTTACAAAATACCTGACCAGTACTCCTCAAAACTGCCCAGATCATCAAAAGCAAGGAAAGTCTGAAAAACTGTCACAGCCAAGAGGAGTCTGCGGAGACATGATGATGAAATGTAATGTGGCATTTTGGATGAGATTCTAGAACAGAGAAAAGACATTAGGTAAAAACTAAGGAAATATGAATATAGTTTGCTCTTTACTTAATGATGATGATGATGATGATGATGATGATGATGATGAAAAGAGAATAAAGGGATATGGATTGTATAAAAGATCAGGGAAGTTTTGTGGTGGAGGAGTGGAAATTGAGTTCTTGTTGCATGGGCTGTCTTGTATTGTGATCCCTCCCTCCCTCAAAATTTCTGCCACCTGGAAACAAGAGCAGAAGAAGCAGACAGTGAGGTGTCCCTTCTCTGGGAATTGACAGCCTGACTGCTGAAAAAGAGGGCTCGTTGTGACACAGGGTCAAAAATGAAATATTGAAAAAATTAAAATAAAATAAAATTTTAAAATTAAAAAAAAAAACTTGGGCTCACTTCTATAAATAGGGAATTGCTGGCAGTTATAGAATTGTGCTTACATTTTCTGTTATCTGACATTATCTGATCCTAATTTTTACTTGTCAGTAAAAAGATGTCTTTAAACTTCACAAATGCTGTTAGATATACTCTTGCTTTGTTTAGCAAACTGGGATTTTATGATATAGGATTCTGAAAGGCAATACAAATTTTACCTAAACTAACAATTTAAAAAAACATAATAAAGCACAAGTCTAATTTTCTCTGAGTAAACTTTCTGTTAAATATTAATCTAAGTTTAATCAACATTTTTTTTAAAAAAAGAGAAATTTCTCATACACATTCTTCCTCTCACTGTGCCTCTAGGTGTACTAAAAACACACCCTAATGAAAACTTGCAAAGTTTCCTTTTTCATTCAGCAATGTTATGTGGAAGAGCCATTAATCAGGCCACTGTTGATTTAGTTGCAAGCACTAGCCGCAGTATAATTTATCACTACATGCCTGTGCTGTGGTACCTTTTCCTGTTTCCTGATGTTTCCTTGTCCTTGGCAGCACAGTGATTGATTTTTACTTTCTCTAGTGTAAAAAAGGTAGACACATGTTTTTGTTGCATATGCTTTGGTCTTTTATGGATAATATTGAGAATGAACATAAAGCTAACAAAAATTTGTAAAAACATTGTTTTGTTAAAAATCTTAAATCAGAATAATAATTTGTGATACAAGTTATGAATATATTCCACATATTACTCCTTAAAATTAAAATGATTAATTAGAAAGCTAAGTCACCTTTTTTATACTTCTAGTGTATGTGTCTGTTTAACATAGAGGGAACATAGGATCCAGATTTTCCCTATTGGTTGTATTAATTATACTAATAACACCAAACCCTATATACTTGTGGTTAATTTTATCTCATGGTCCTTGTATTTTAAAATGAAGATTCTGAAGCTCAAATTTAAATTTGATAATATCTCCTATTGGGACTAAAAACAAAATTAATGTTATTTCATCAAATTTCTCAAAATATATAATGAATATTTTTTAAATTTTAAAATAAAACAATGTGACAAAAGCAGCTAGAAACTCCTTAATATAATCTTGTGATAAAATAATAATAAAGTATAAAAGTATATAGTACATTTTATAGACAATAGAAAGAACAAATATGAAGCTGACAAAATAAAGAAATGATTGTTTTGTTCACCATATTAACTAATCGGCAGGCATATTGATATGCCATGAAAATGTATACCTTTAAGATCTGTAGATCTGGAAGGAAATCCTGACACCAACCACTACATCAGTTCATGCAGGCATTGAGATGTGGCCATCTAGTCTTTGCTTGAACTCTTTCAGTGAATAGGTTGATGAGTTGTTTACCAATGGTTCTTTCATCTTGGGACAACATGAAAGGTAGAAAATTCTTCATTATATTGAATCAAAATCTGTCTTCTTGCAATTCATCAATTTTTCCTGGTTCTTCCTCAATTGGCTAAATCCCACAAGACAGTTCCTTTGAGGATCATATAAATTAATCTGTAAATTACTGGGTATGTGTCTCTCTCTTCTTCCTTTCTTGAAACATAGCTTTGATCACATCATTCCCCAATTCAAACATTTCAGTGGCTACCTCATTACCTATAGAACGAAGTCCAACTTCTTTAATTTCTGCAATTGTTAGGGACCAATATCTATCTAAAACATCTACATTATTTTTATTGTTATCTTTCTTGAGGCACTTATCTCTTTCTCCTTTGTGTGCTATGTATGTATATGTCAATTTCCCCTCATTCTGCTGTGAACCTTTGGGAGTAGGGTCTCTGCTTGATATAATTTCATATTCCTACAATTTCAATCTTATGTGACATACTGCAGCTATTCAATAATAAAAGAATAAATCATGGCCTCAAAAATGGACATACTCCAGGTGGCTTTGATCAGAGCAGAGCACAACAGAACCACCCTTTCCTTGTCCTTGACACTCGACTGCTATTAATGCAACCTAAAATTGTCTTTACTATTTTAGCAGCTAAGTCATGCTGCAAGTTCATTCTGACCTTGCAGTCAACTCTAACTGCCGAGCCCTTTCACATGAATTGCTGTTAATCCTGTATGTGAGAGGATATTTTTTCTTTAACAGAAATGTAGAACTTCATGTTTCTAGCTCTTAAATTTCTCCTTATTATTTCTGGCCCATGTTGTCAGCCTGTTGAGAATATTTTGAGTCCTGATTCCAACATCTCTCTTCTTAGCTCTCTCTTCCAGTTTTATGTCTTCTAAAAACTTCAATAGTCCTGTCTTCTCTGTCTTCATCCAAGTGTTAACCAAATGTTGAACACTTGTCTGGCCAAGGGTAGAGGCATGGGCATGACAGGAGAGGAACATCCTTCCAGATGGCAGAAGTCCAGTCATCAATGCTTGTTTGGTACAAACAGATATGACTACACATAATTATTATCACCAGATTCAGGAATTTTTCATTCTTTCACCAAATAACAGGAGAGATTTTATTAAATGTCTTTCAGATGTCACAATGCACTAAGGAATAAATTGTAATTTTTTGAATACCTATTTATTAAATATCTATCGAGTTTCAGGCACTCTACTAGACATGGCACAAAATTTACATTTTTGAATACTATCAAGTCTAGCCCTTATTATCCTTATTTTAAAGATGTCAAAACAGAGCCTCAGAGTGGTAAAATATTTGTCAGAGATTTCACAGCTTAAGAGTGTCAGGACCAAGCTTCTAATGTAAGGTCCAGCTAATAAATGCCAAGTCTATCTTTGACTCTTCTCTTTGCTCATTCCCCACATATAATCCATAGCTAGTCCTGCCCGCTCCACCTCCAAATCCAATCTCTCATTCCGTCTCCATAATAATATTCTAGTCCTAGGGACCATCATCTCTTCCCTGGACCCTGTAATAGCTTCCTATCTGTTCTCTCTGTTTTCATTATTGCTCCCTTATACTCAACTCTCTACGGAAAAAACAAAATAATCTTTTAAAATCCTGAATAAGGTTATACAATTTCTCCACTTAAACTCCCTCCAATGAACTCCTGTTGACTAGCACACATTTTAACCACATTTTTATGAACGATATGTTCCTGAAGAAATTTGTCCTGTGTTTATCCTGAAACTCATCTCCTGTCTTTCTTTCCCTTTCTCATACTGTTGCAGCCACACTGCGTTTTCTTGATATTCCTTAGATATAACCAAGTTTACTTCTTCCTAGAAGGTGATTGTAGCATATATTTGTGCAGTTGGTTCTGTCTTATATTAAGGTCTCAGCTGAATTATCCCCTCTTCAGAGAAGACTTCTGTCATCTCCCTATCAAACTCTCTCTTCCCAGTTGCTCTTTTTACTTTGGTCTGTGTTATTTTATTCACATCACGCATATTTAGTTAAAATTACTATATTTATTGATTTTTTTTATAAATACATTTTTGCCCTCTTGAATGTAAGCCCCATGAGGGCAGAGAATTCTACTGTCTTTTTCATTCTAGATCCTCCAAACCTAGCTCACTGTAGACTTGAGAAATACTGGTTACATCAATGAAATAATTGTCTGGTATTTTTATTAAATACACTAGAATAAGAAGTATTTCCTATAAATAAAGTCAAGCATTTTACTTAGACCCTACTATGTAGTAACTTAGATTAGAAAGAAAGGGAGGAAATAGGGTGGAATTAAAAAAAGAAGGAAGAGCAAATTTTATATCAATGACTCAGGAGTACAAATGAAAATAAAACTATATTGAGGAGGAATGTACTTTTACACATCCTGACAATATTTTTCAATTTCAGGATGTATCACTTCTGGCACATGAACTAGAGAAAATAAGTGCAAGTGGCCATGATGAGTAGGAGTGGAATGCAGGCAAAGGGAATAGAGGATGTTGCTTTATTTCTCTTAAGCCAACATTTAAGGTCTTTCTTCAAGAAACTATGCAAATTGACTTATAAAGCTAAGGTTGTATAATAACTCAACAGGCATTAATATCAGTGACAATAGCTCTCAAGTTATTTTATATTGTACTAATTTTTAAAAATTAGCAAAATCATGTTCTCTAACTCCAGAAATTAAGGGAAAAATTGTTTTTAATTGTACACCTAAAACACTTAAATATATGTAAGTATGCATAAACCATAGATATAAATATAGCAAAAGTATTCATTAAACTTCCACATGTTATTCAACATATTATTTGTATCTAAGAATTTATTTGATAAAATAACAATTTTACTTTCATTAGAAAAATCTTAGTGAAAAAAGTGAATACTTTTTTCCAAACATATGTTTAATTGTTCAAAATATGCCGTATATTGTATGTTTACCTTTAACAATTGCTCAGGCTATTTTTCTGGAAAGTCCTTCCCTTCCAAAAAAATTATGTGAATACCCCAAGGTCCAATTCAACTGTCACCTCCTCTATGAAGATTTCTCTGATCCCCTCCCAGCATGTATACAGTGTCTTTGATGTTCTCAAAGTCCTTTTCTGTACCGCTATTATAGTACTTATACTTAATTTCCATTCTCAAAGTGTTCACGATCTAGTGTGAGATGACAGATACCCAGCTTGTTTTACTCATGTTGCACTTTCCAGGACCTCTGACAGTCTCTGGAACATAGAAGATTTTCAGAACCAACCCCTCCCTTTCTTCTTTCCTTCCTTCCTACTTTCCTTCCTATATTTCTTCCTTCCTTCCTTCATATCTTTATTCAGCAAATGAGTGTCAAGTGCCTACTATTTAGCAGGCAATATTTTAGTGATGAAAACACTGCTGTGATTAAGCCAAGCCCTCTCATATTCTAGTGAGGGAGAGAATAGGAATGTTAAAAATAATTATTAATAACTAAATGTGAAGTGACCAAAACAGAATGGCTGAGAGGGAATCTTCCTTTTTAGAGTCGGGGGAAGACTCTCTGGGGAGGTGTCATTTCAGCTTGTGCCTGAATGGCAAAAGGAAACCAATTAGGTTAACCTTCTGGGGAAGACTATTGCAGTTGGAAGACCAGTGAGTCAAAAGGCCCTAATGGAAGAAAAAACTTGACTTGTTTTAGGGACAAAAGAAAAGCTGGAGGGAGTCTATAAATATCAACGAATGAAGATTTTTGAGCAAGGAATATTTTCGTGGATATAGAAACTGAGTGGTTCGTGTGGGACTCAGACAAGAAAGTATCTTGTTATAATACTTCAGTGAATAATAGAACTGAAAAAAGAAGCTTACTTCCCTTTCCCCTTACTGGGGTAAAGGAAGATGAACTACTAATAAAATAGAAGACTTTGCTTTATTCATCACAGTAAATAATTAGGGGCTGGGCGTGGTGGTTCTTGCCTGTAACCCTAGCACTGGGAAGGCTGAGGCGGGAGGAACACTTGAGGTCAGGAAATCGAGACCAGCCTGAACAAGAGCCAGACCCCATCTCTACTAAAAATAGAAAAAATAAGCCAGGTGTGGTGGTGTGCACCTGTAGTCCCAGCTACTCAGGAGGCTGAGGCAGGAGGATCGCTTGAGCCCAGGAGTTTGAGTTTGCTGTGAGCTAGGCTAATGCCATGGCACTCTAAGCCAGGCAACAAACAGAGCAAGACTCTGTCTAAAAAAAAAAAAAAAAGGTAAATAATTAGGGGCAATACACAACAAAAATCTACATGCCCCTTGAAATAAACAAGTGATTATAAAACATTATTATAATGATTAGAACATACACAGTTATGATTATAATACTCACTGCCCCACATTACTGCTGTTATCTACTAATGCCTGGATCAGTCAGTCATTGCATTTCTCAGTAGTTTCCAGCTCCTGATCCACTGCCACTCTCCCTGTGCTATTACTATGTTAATTCTTGGCCACTTCAGTAAATGCAATGGTAATCCTTTCAATACCTCACCTCTTGGATACCTGAGCCAGGATTTGATGGGTGCCAACTGCAAAATCCATTGATAGTGCTTCCTCAATGCCATTTAAAAAACCTCTCCTGCGTCCAGATAGGGCTAAACTGTTTTGCAACAGCCTGTTCTGAAAGCATCATTGAATATATGTGTGAGACAGTTTTCTGTGTCTCAGGTCCAAAAGTTGCATTCTTCAAAGATGTAAAGGAATCTCTAATGTAGTTAGTATAGTCTATAACTCCTAATATAGGAAAAGAAAAAGAGCCACATTTATTTGGCATGAAGAGGTTACAAGGAATTTTTTTAATAATTTCCTTTTCGAAGGTGACAAAAGTGAAGCCCAGAGATAATCAATCACTTTGTCCAGGTAAACATTCTCAATCTTAGCACTATTGCCATTTGGGTAGGATAATTCTTTGTTGTAGAGACTGTCCTGTGCATTGTAGGATGTTTACCCCCTTCGCTGGCCTTTACTCACTAGATACCAGTAACACACCCCTCTCCTGTGTATGACAAACAAAAGTGTGTCAGTTATTGCCAGGTATCTGGGGAGGGGTTGGGGGAGTGGTAAATTGCCCTCTATTGAGACCACTGGTTTAGAAGTTGACAGACCAATGACCAAAATGATCTATGAGCTTCTTTATTAGTAGGAACTGATATGTATCTTATGAAAATATTTCCTGCTCTAAAAGAAAAGAAATTATATGCACTTAGACATACAGACATACAGATACAGAGACTAGGTATTTATTAGAAAGACTCCTGTGGTACAGGTCTCTAAAAATATCGTCTGGCATCATGCTGTAGCCCAAAGGCTGGTGCTCAAAAAATTTACTGGAGCCCTGGATCCAAATATATGTGTATGTTGACTAAATAAACAATAGAACACCATCTTTAAAAGAATTGTTTAAGCCTTGTGCACTCAGTCCAATGACAAGTTAGATTCTCCCCAGGAATTAAAAAATGTATTTTTTGTCTGTGGTGAAGTAGAAAATGAAAGAATCACTCGAGAAAATGCAATGGCCAGACCGCTCAGCCCAGCCCAAATAAACACTTTTATTTCCTGTCCTTTTCTAAAACAAACACGACTCGACCAAAAGTTTATCTTTTCTTCATTTGGAATTCTATTGTGGTGCTCATATCACACAGAAAAAGTGAAATGTTAGTGAACAAGCATGCCTCAGTAGGGGAAACATAAGGCATTTATTACAAACGAATTCCAAATAATTAGTGGAGGAGATCATGAAATGTTCAGAGGGGAAAAAAAAAGGGCTAAATTTCAAACAGAAGGGGGTCTGAGCCATTAATGGGTAATCTGCACGACTTTTGTTAATCCCCTGGGGCTCCTGTTACAGGTGGTTCATATTTCTAAGCAGTGAAGTATGCGAGATGAATGGAAAATTTCTCCTTAACATTTTCCACTACCCAGCCTTAGTATGAAAAGCCCTGTACCAGATCGGGCAGCTGGTTTATTATAACTTCTAATTCAGAGACGTATCACCATTCCGTTATTCCCGCCCCTTGCTACTCACCAGAGATTTTCCTTTCTACATTTCCCTGGTGTAGAATTTCTTTTACAGAAAGTGTGCAGCTATTTTTTTAATATAGACTAGAAAGTGTCATTTAGGTTTGAAAATACTGGAGCACTGGAGTGAACGTTTGTGTATATTAAGTCTGAGAAGGAGTTTCATATTTTAAAGGAAAAAAGTTACATATATTTTGCATTCGAAATTGTTCTAATGTCTGCCAATAGTTGCAGCAGAGATGAATTAGAAAAATGTAGATTACTTTTCCTATAACTATCATCTGAGTAAAAAGTACCAAAAAAGTGTATAGTAAAATGTTTTTAATTTATTCAAATAAACATCATAAAATAATAATTTAGATGAGGTAGATTGACAAATGTGTAAATATACAGAAAAGCAAAAGCTAAAACAAATCAAAAGAAGCGGTGTTTTGCCTGCCCTTGAATGAGAGAAAGAAAATGTTACTGGCAATTTTATTTTTCATAGTTAAATTATGTTCATGTGTGTTACTGTGAGCCCCTTATACAGTTTTTGATTCTAGTAAAGCTGGTCTTATTATTTCATTAAAATGCTAGGGTTTTTTTTTCTCTGTGCTTTATTATTTCTGGTTCCTCCTCTCCAGAAGGCATACCACTCTCCTTCCAATGCAATTTGTCTGAACATCTTTCCCGATATTAATTAATCAAAAGCTATTTGTCAGTTTCTAAATATACTTAGATTTACGGCTCTGCTTGGTCCTCTGGAGATTTGAACAAAGCACAGCTCTGGCCCTAGGCCTGGAATCTTCAGAGGAGACCTCAAGGAGGTGGGATGCAAATAGGGCTTTAAAGACACCTGGAGTATTTTATAGGAACGGAAGAGTAAAAATGGCATTGTGTCTGTTTCTTATGTTGTTTGTCTTTCTTTCTTTTTCTGTTTTTTTTTTTTTTGTAACATCGATTTTGAACTTTTTAGACTTTTCATTAAAAATGTGGAAAATGCAAGGAGAGCTTCCTTAAGTGCTGGTAACACATGATTGTGGTAGCAATTTGTTTCTGAACTATTTTCCCTGCCTTCCATCTCTCTCTCTCTAAGATCCATTCTCCCCATTGCCACCAGAATTCTTTTGCTGATACACAAATCATACTACATTACTCCTCTGCCTTATAGATTTCAATTGGCTCTCCTTTACCTCCAAGATAGAGTCCAAACTCCTTATCACAGCTTGCAACTAAGCTTGTTCATTATTTGATTCCTACTCACTCTACAGCTTCATTTTCTGCAAATGCCAAACTCTTTCTGTACTCAAGGGCCCAAATATTTGCAGTTCCTCAAATGTATCCTGATATTTCTCATATGTCTGTATTAGTAACTAACGCTATTCTAAGTACTTTATGTAGATTAATTGATTTCATGCACAAGCAACTCCAACTCTTTGAAATAAATACTATTATACCCATTTCTTTTAATAAACGAAGAATCTGAGACACAAAGTAATTGAGTAATGATCTTTCAGGAGATTATTCATACAGTAGATGTCAAATAGAACCCAGGATTCGAATCCAGATACTCTGGGCCCAGGGTTAGTGCTTTTCCTCTTCCTTCCACTCATGTCTGTCCGACACAGATAAATTCATTCTTTGAAATCTAGCTTAAGTTTTAATGTTTTCTTAAATTCTGCTTTGACCCCTCAGACTGAGTTAGTTAATAAGTCCTTTGGACCACTGCTTTCCTATTAATATACTATTCTTCAAATATTACAATTATAACACTATAGTACATATATTACAATTAATTATTTACAAGATTTTTCTTAATTCAGACTCGGTTCTAAATGTCATCTGTCTTTTTAACTCAGTCCATAGCCCTGTGTTTTACTTAATGAATAAATGAATATATAAGGAGCTAAATGAATGTATCTTCATTTAGTTAATGGTAGATACATAGCAGTTTCCTGAATTCAAAGCCAATATTAACCTTGTAGAATACCTTGGTGATAGGATGATGGGTGATTTTAATTCTTTTTGTTCTTTTGGCTTATTTGCATGTAGTTGCACTTTTTCCTTAAAAAGAAAAACTACTATAGATCATTTAGATTATTGTTTTTAATTCTGAGGATCTAAAATAATAAATCTGTATGTATATAAAACAATATCTGAAATTAAGAAAGATGTTCTGTGTTTTTATTTTTTATTTTTTTTTATTGAGGAAGGACAAGACAGGTTTACAGAGCAAGCGCAAGACACAGGTTCACAGAGCAAGAGCAAGATACATTTGCCATAGATGATGAATGGACCCCCCTGTCGTAACAAAAGGGCCTGTTCTGTGTCTTTAAAACAGTTACATACTTTAACCAAGAGGTGTAGGATATTAAAATGCAAATTAAATTTACCAAAGTATTTAACTTTATTTATACTATAATACATGAAATATTAAGGTATGCAAAAGTTATGCTTTTATCTTCTACATTAGACCATCCAGTTAAGAGTGAGGTAAAAGTGTAGTTGAATTCCCCAGGTAATTGCAACTTGCTGGATGTGACTGAGAAAGGTACTCATTTTGAATTATGATGCTAGCAGATTCAACAATGGTCCCCTGTTTCATCTTGCCCACTGCGGGTGATTTTAGGATAAATAGTTTCTGGCCTAAAATGTATACAGCTTCATAGATCAAAGTCAACCCTTTGAACTACATCCAGAAACACCCTGGTAGCCAGTACAAGCCGTAGTGCACAAGCGTTAATATGATCCATCTGCCTGAGACCCTTAAGCAAGAGAGCTGCCACTGCATTTTGTAGTAGCTGAAAGGGTCTAGTGGTGTTCAAGATAAGCCCCACTGTGTCATATTTTTGTAATCTCCGGAAAGCACAGAAATTATAGATGAGGCAGTTCAGAATAAAAATGGAAGTTGTAATGTGTATATAAATAGTTAAAGAAGAACTATTCTGGATTTTTGTTAATATGTTGATTTACAAGTATTGCAGGATTTAACATTAAGTATATTAGGTATGTGTCCATACACCAAAAAATGGTTCACAGAACAGGAAATTACATTTCTTTCTTGAGCAAAATTTTTGACACTTTGTAGTGTAGATAAATAATATGTTCCAAAATAGTTGATATTCACCACAGATATTTAGCTGTGGAGTTTAAATATTATGACATTTCTAAGCTAATAAAAGATAAATTATTAATCTTTTAGTAGATATTGCCAGCACAGTGCATCAGTGTTTGGAAATCAATTAAAAGTAAAATGCAACATATTTGTAGGATTCCAATGCTCCCCCACAAAGAATTTATTTGGAGTTACATAATATATTATTTTCATCCAAAAAGTTGTGTCGAGTTGTTCTTAAGCTAAGCAGAATATTTTTTAAATGGAAAAGGCAATATATAACTAAACACTTAAAAAAAAAAAGACTCATCATCTTTTCTAGATGTTCCTCAAGTAAAATTTCCCCAAGTTCTTTCCCCTTTTCCTTACCATGATACTGAGAGGCTTCCTGAACCTGTATGGTGGAGAAGAAGAAGTCAATGTTAATACTGTTCTATGAATTTTTAAAAAGTGGACATTTAAATCAATGCTCAAAAACAAAGATAAAGAAAAAAAGCAATACATCTTTACTAGTTTGCAAAAAGATAGTACAGAAAAGAAAATCTTTTAATTTTTTTTGCTTCCTCTAAGTTACCATATTTAAAAATAATTATTAAAGAAAAATAAAGGACTTTGAGGGAGGAGGGTAGGACCCAGGGGAATTTTCAACCCCTGTCAGAATTTTCTTAAACTTTCCACGCCTTCGCTTTGCTCACTACCCATCCTCCATCGCTTGAGACGATGTTAACAACTGAAGTACTCCTGGGAAACTAAACAAAGGGAAAGGGGCTCGATCCCCCCAGGCAGGAAACAGAGCAGTGAAAGGAGAATTTCTGCCTTTGGCTGTGCCCTGGGGACCTGAGCACTGGTACCCTCTCTGGCTTTCACTCTAATGTTTCTTTAAGTGAATCCTTTCTCTTCACTCCAATTCAAATTCAAATTTAAGTCCAGGGGTAGGAGGAAAGACACTCTTAAGTCTCTAACACCATGTGCATATAAAGTTCAGAGAAAAGAAGTGTTTCTCAAATTCAGTAAGGATCATGTTGACTGGAATAGGAGCCTATCTCTGCTGCTGTTGCTTATGTCTAGAATACCATTCCCTTTCTCTTCTTCCTAGTGAATTGCTGTGTAGTCTTTAAAGCTTCACTTAAATGTAGTCTCTTTTGTAAATCTTTCCCACATTTCCCCAGGCTTCCGTTAACCACTCCCTCCACTGGGTGTGTATTCAGTGTGGAAACGCCAATACTCCAATACAGTTGTATAGATGTCTATTCATCCTCCTCACGTGTGAGCAATTTGAAAGCGGGGTTGTCTTATCCATGCATCTTCAGCACCTGTCTGAGTCAGAGTAGAAGCTTACTTGATAACCTTTTAGATTGCATTTACCTATATGGAATAAATATGCCTACCCACCATGCTAATCTACGTTTGTGAACAAATTCTCATGATTTTTCACAGTTGGAAAACTTTGAGGAAAAATGAGCATTTGTACCATTAACAGCAAGTTCCACTGTGTGATGTTCAATTGATAAGCTTAACTTCAGGACTATGTTGTGTCATTTTGGGGGGCAGGGGGAGGTATCTACATTTCACAGTATATATGGTTCACAGATAGTGTACATGACAAACGTTTGTGATAAAAATGTTTCAAGGCAGTTCCTTAACAGTATAGTACAAGTATGGTCAAGTGATGTTTGTCCCCGTACACCTCGAAAATAGTTTAACAAAATCTTGCTTCTTCAGCCAGTCCTTAATCTGAGAACTCTAGCAACTTCGAGCAATGTAGAAGATACCTCTTTAGCCTCACCTGAGGCTCTCTTGGTCTCATATGTCTTTGGGGTCCTTGGCCACTTGTTCTGTCTCAGCTGATGATATGGTGGCTGCCTGTGTGAGCTCCAGACGACTTCCTGTTTACCTGTTGCTGTCAGGTAGAGGTGCTGCAGACATACTCAGGGCTCAGGCATATGCCACTTGGAAGGGCAGGGAAGTTAATGCCTATGGGGCAAACCTTTGCTCAGTGAGAGAGGATATTGAAAAAACTTATCTTCTTTCTCCCCCTTGGATGGACTGTCCTGAGATGCACTTATTCACATGTTCTCTCTAAAGACAATTCTGTAAGATCAAAGGATTAGTGCTGTTTGACATCAAGCAGTGGCCAACTAGGTCACACATCCTTTGTATTTGTTCTCTCTCCTTTTCTTCCTCTCCTCTTTTCCTGCATCCCTGCTTCCCTGGGAATGCACTCCCCAAGAAGCATTAATGAATGATATTTTGCCCCAGTTTTTTTCTGGGGAATTTGGACTAAGATAATGTGTGAATATTTATCAAATACTTGCTAGGAACTAGTGGTAAGTGCTTAAGGGGTATAAAATGAGTAAGGCACAATCTCTGCTCTTAAGGAAAAGATGATCAGGTAATGAAGTATCACAGCTAGACATAAATACATACAAAATCATAATGTAACACAGTTGTAATAGCTTATAGGGTTCCAGGGAGGAAGAATATTATTAACAGAAATCCATCTGGCTACTCTGTGGCATCTAGGTCCTAACTGAGCCAGCTGCCTAAAAGTACAATGCCATTTTTCTTTCCCAAACCAAAACTTTAACTTTTTGATAAAAAGGATGGTTTTCAGGGAGACAGGGAGCAAGAAAACCTGTCTCCAAGCCCTAGAATTTTGGTGCTTTCCCAGAAAAATTATTAAGAATTTCTCAAAATCAGAAATCTCTCTATAAATTCTCCATGTTAAATATGAATAAGTCCAACTAGGCAAGTAAGCCACTATGCGACTTCCTAAATCTTAATAGTGTCCTTATTTCATCACCTTGTTTAATGGTATTGGTTGAATTCTTAGCTTTCTTTGGTAACTTCAGAGGTCTCATCTATGGGGAAATCCAAGATGTTTATCCCATGGCTTTTTCTGGTTTTCTGGGAATCCCGACTGCCTCTTAGTTTTTCATTTCCCAAAGCAATCTTGTCATTATTTGGCCAGCTGAGGACTGGATTCCCTCTAATAACCCTTAAACTTCTCTTACCATCCACACCCAGCCAGGATACCCAGCATGAATGACAATCTGCACATGTTTGGAATTGATTCTAATTCTAGTGCATGGCCTATAAATTACATTAGCATCCTTATTTCCTCTTGGCACATACTGATTGACCACCAAGGTGTCACCACAGAGATAGGGAAGCCTTGGGATTATACCCAGGGCAACATGGCCTACTTGTTATTTTAGCCTCAGACTGCTCGTTGTTTTAATTTTTCACTTGCACTGGCCTTGGTAAGGGGAGGCATATTGTCAGCTGGAGGGAAAAAAAACTTATAGAGAAGCAAATATAAATATTATTGCATATTTTTTATAGATAAGAAGCTATTTAAGAACAGGAAATTAAAACAAGGGTGTAAGACTTGGTTCTACCTTCAAATGGCTTTTGGTTTACTTTCCACGCGCAACCCCACGCTCCTTGGAAATTCATTCTTTTCGATACTGTTATTTGCTGCAGACTACTATCCTATCAAGAGCCTAAACTGTTTCTGAATAGTGTGTTTTACAATGTGCTTTTCCCTCTGTTTGTCACTGAAAGAAAGCACAGAGCTTCTAAATGGGAGTAAAGCAGCAATAATGTATGCAGGTTTTTCCTAGAAAATCCCTGCATTAGGTTAATACCTTATCTTCCCTAAACGGCAAAATCAGACAGGCTCGGAGACTTAGGGGTGGGGGGAAGAAATGATAAGAGCTAAACTAGGATTTTATTCAATCTATCCAAGATTTCATTTGAGGTACAACTTAAAGGGAACAGTGAAATCAGAAAGAATCTAAATACAAGGTTTTTATTTATCGAAGATAAAAAAGACAAAATGTTCTGTTTAAAGACTTTGAGGATATATCTGCTGACTCCCCAGAAGAAAGAAACCACATTGCCTTTCTGTGATTTGTGACCTAGGCAACTTGGGGCATTACAGAAGAAAAAGAATAAATTCTCTTTTCTACCTGATTATGCCAGCGGGGTAAAAATATAAAGGAACTTCCCCTAAATTGCATCTGCTAGGTACTGGGCAGAAAAATTAGTTTTATTTTGGATTTATATTCTATAATAACAATATTATAACTGAAGTATCAAAAGTTTTGAACGTGAAATGTTTATGTTTTTGAAATGCTTAATGATCTCTCCTGCACAAGATGGAAAGGATATCGACTTGGAGAAAAATAACAAAATGTCCAAAAAGGAATGTGTGAAATATCTTTTGCAGGTGCACAACTCATGATGCTTCCTGTCATTCATCCAAATATTTCTTCACAGAGAGATACTGAAGAAAAATAAATGACAGTGGGACTCACAGTCACAGCTTCCTCACATCACCCTGACTCAGGAGGGACTTGAGCCTTTGCTATTTAAAGTTACAAACTAAGAGAATAGTATAGTAGGTTTTCGAAAGTTAAAACTGACTCTCTTTTCTTGCAGGACTTCTTGAACAGGCTCACAACTCAGAGAGATAGTCTTATAGTCCCAAAGTCTTATCACTTTTTATGCAAATAATTTTAGCATTATCAGGGGTCTAACATTATCAATACTTTCATTTCCTACAGATCATATTTTTCTGATGATGTCCTGGGAACATTAGCTAAACTCTTTTCTGGAGTGTTTTCTCTTGCTCTGAAAAAAACAGTCTGACCATTTAGGGTTGATCATTCACCAGTCTCACCCACTGTCTGGTTAGGAGGGTGGGGTGCAAACATGGAAGGCCTGTCAGGGTGAGCGCGGCCACTGGAGCAAGAGAGTCTCCTCTGTGCTTTGCTTTGTACCTTCCCTCAGTCTTCTCAGGATCTTCCTCCCACATCTCCCAAACCCAGCACGCACATTTCCCTGCCTGCCTACTCCCTCCCTCCCCTTTCCCACCCTGGGCTCTGGAATTGCATTTTCCTCCCATGGAACGTTACTCAGACTCTCTTCCATACCTGTGGGCTATCCTACTCTTTAGACTGAAAAGCCAACAATTTCCCCAGCTTTTCGCAATTGGGAAAGGAAAATGTGAGGTGAAACCTCCTTAATGTGTGGGGGGGAAAAAAATCTAACTTTGAATTTGGGGCAATTTGACTGAAAGGCAAGGGAGGTAGTCATTTGAATCCTTGAAATGACACTGCTTGGGTAACTCTGGAAGTCAGGAAGGTCCCATAGAACAGGGAATTGGAGGTGGGCAGTGCACGCTGGTTGTTGGCTTGTGAATGTTCTAGCTTGTGCCATCCAGGCCAATTGTAAAAGGAACTCTTCCTGGTTTAGAAAAAGTTAGAAAAAATGAGAAAGGAAAAAAATTAGATTTCATTCCAAATTTCTAGTCCTAGCTCACATATGATGAGAGCAGTAGTGGCTGATACAGACCTCCTACACAGAGGCCAAACCTCCAGAAGGCTGGCTAAATCGGCAGTTCCAAAGTGGCCCCAGACCAGCAGCATTGGTCTCTCCTGGGACTTGAGAGAGAAGCATGTTCTTGGGCCTCATCCTGGACGTCCCGAGTCAGAAGTTCTGGGGATGGGACCCAGCAATGTGTGTTTTAACAAGACTTCCAGGTTAATCAGATACATATTCAAGTTGAGAACCACTGGCAAGAGGTAAAGCTCTGCACTTTGCGTAGGAAGATATGATTAAAATCGCAGCTACGCTACTATTCATAGCCCAAATTGTTTCAGAGAGATTTTAAAGTGGCTCTCTTACAACTACCTGTGTGACCTTAAGCACTTCACGTAAACAACCTGAATCTATTTAGCAGTAAAGTAGAAATTGTGACATTGAATTCAAAGTTGTGAGAAATGAGAAGTAGTATACCTGAAAAGTATAGGAAATATGAGGTAATACGTGTGAAAAAACATTTGAAATTTTAAAACAATATGAAAATATCAGACAATTACCTTTCTTTGCTCTAATTCCTTCCCTTCCTCTCTTCCCTCCTTTTGCCTTCCTTTCTCTATCCCTTCATTCCAACCTTTTTCCCTCCCTTTGCTCCTTATTCTATGTAACTTATGTTATCTATAGTTCCTGGATATTTTTTATGGATCCAATTATTAAGATTTAATGTCTTATTTTTTAAAACAAGTGATTTTCAAAATTCCATGCATGACTTCACCTGCACATTTGCAGACCATAAAATAATGTGTGACAAAAATCAGTGGTGGAAGAGAGAAGATTCATGTGAGTGAGGATTATGCCCGGTTCATCACGAGCCTCAGGCACAACTTTGTCAGCAGCAGATCCAGAGCTAGCAGCAATGTCCGCCACACCACTCCTTTAAGCTCTATCTACATTATCACTGAAATGAAAGAGGCATCAGAGCTGATAGAAACTTCATTTAGTTTGCCAACCCACTCCTTCTTCTCTGCCTCAGTTAATAATTCAGGGACCTCCTCAAACAGTGCCTTCCACGTTATCAAATCTTCATACTTGCTGATTGTTGCAGTCATATGTTGGTCGATGGCATTGGAGATTTCTGCTCTCTTCACTCCTGTTTGAAACTTCATTGCAAGCTCTTGTGGATGGTGTCTAAGCCACCAAGAGCTTGCCTTATCCCCTGCAAGGCGTGTGCAGTGTATCCGAGACTGTTGTCCCGCTCCAATGCCAATAACCCGCCCGTTCTTGGCGTAGCACTCGGAGTTCGACTGAGTGTACCGGACAGCAATGGTGGCCGCGATGAGGTCCCTGAGGGCAGACTGCGGCAAATCTTTATTCTTGCAAACAACATTGCTAAAGAATGACCTGTTGATGATACCATTATTTCTCTTCTGGCTTAAATAAAGACCAAAGAGTGTTTGAATTTCATTTTCATCTGGTTTATAAAACTGGAGAACACAGTAGTTTCCATTTTTCTTTGTAGAAAGTATTTTCAAGGCTTCTTCATATCCTGGGCAATAATACCATACTTCTCTGGATATAATTTTCAGAGTCGGTACATCACAAACATCAGATAAGGCAACAAAATCACCAAATGAAGACATCTTATCAGCCCCTCTTGCTCTTGTATATGCCATTGTTATGGGAGTAAGAGTTTTATGGAGATCAGAGACCTTGTAGACCTTGACCTCATCTTCGCTGAGCAGCACCTGCGGGGCTGACGTGTTTGAAACAGGCAGCAGCTGGAATGCCTATAATGTCTCTTGTGAGTTCCTTCACCAGCTGCCAGGCATTCAAAGCATCATACGAGTTTAGAAATCTAGGGGCTCCATTTAGAACTGTGATGGGAAGCTTGGGCTTCGCTGTGTACAGCCGAACACGAATTTGATGAGGGTTCATTTCATACCTCAAGGGCATCTGAGATATCCCTTTACTGTACTGTGTCCTGAAGTGATCTGGAATTGCTTCATCATATTGTGCCATATGAGTGAATACCTTCAAGGCTAACTGGTGTCTAGTCTCCCAGGAGGTATCTTTACTCTCGGAGCTCAGCATCTCTGTGGACACTGCGGCATAGTCCTCTGGTTCACATACCATTGTCGCTTGAGCATGGTTTCTGGCTGCGGCTCTCACTAAGGTTACTCCGCCAATATCAATTTGCTCAACCGCTTCCTAAACAGTTACATCTGGAGAAGCCACTGTCTTCACAAAGGGACACAGATTACAAGCACAACTCTTATAAGATTGAAATCAAGTCTGGCCATGGCAGCATTATTTCCGGAATATTAGGATCCAGGATTCCTGCATGGACTGCAGGATGCAAAGATTTCATACATCCCCCCAACATTTCAGGAAATCCCCTCAGCTCAGAGACATCTCTGATGGCTAGCCCAGCATCCCTGAGAGCTTTTGCAGTCCCTCTGGAAGTGATTAGATTCCAACCAAGAGAAGTTAGTTTTCTTGCAAATTCCACAAGGCCCAGTTTTGTCAGAGACAGTAAATAGGGTGAGCTGGTCAGAAGCCAAGGCTGCAGGAGCCCGGTCCAAGGTCAAGCGGCTGGCAGCAGTGGTGACACCATGTGTGGAGGGAGGTGGCCAGTTCCTAGGTTTTAAATTAACCCTCCATGCTTTGATATTGAATTAATTTACACTCCACTCCATTAAAAATGTATTTGTGAAAAAGTCAAAGCACTGTATTCAGTTCTTGAAAATAATTTCATTCATAACTGCCCTTCCCGCCCCCCCACCCGCTGCAAAAAATGAGCCTGAGTATAAATGAATCAGAAATATTTGGATTAAATTTCCCTATTATCTTTTACACAAGACATGGTTTTTAAATTATGGGAAAAATTTCTTGGCAAAATAAATTTCAGTTTTGGGAAACAGTGTTGGATGTTCCAATCCCAAACACTGCTGAGTTTTTATCCTCATTGATGTGAAATAATTAGTGCCTTATCAATTTCAGGATAGAGATGATATGAGTGAATTTCCATAAGCTGCTTTCTTTTGTTTATGAGATAGGCAATGTCTGTTTGAGGCCTTAAAATTTCACTGTTATGTCCAACCTAAAAAGAATAAATAAAACACCAATAACAAAGGAATCTGAGAAATAATTTTATGTATTTATATCTAAGCACTACAATTTGACATGAAGGGTCTCATATTCTTTCTTTTCTTTGAGAAAGATATTGTAATATAGTGGAAAGAATATATGGTTTGGAATTTAATAGGCTTGTGTTTGAATAATGGCCAGGCCATTTACTAGCTTTTGGGTAAATTATTTTACATTGAGGATCACCAGTTTTCTCATAATAAGAATAATAATATTACTCTAGAAATCTGTAGAAAAAATTAAATCAAAAAATTTAACAAAATTCACTCCTCCAGAGTAAACAAAATAGACATAGGTTCAGATATAATCCCAATACCTTTCAGACCAGGATAATCACACACATGAAATACTATTCCTGTGAAATATTATTATTTATAAATTAGTTTTGATTCCTAGATAACATGAAAAACGCTAATAGACAAATGAAAATGCTGATGAGAAAATTGTTATTTGGAGTCTACAAAATTCCCAGAGATCTATCACTCTGAATAAACAAGTTATTTGGCAGAATACAGATACCACTCGCATTCATTTCATGAATGAAACAAAATGGCCTGTTAAAATATTGTTTTCCCAATTAGTTTACACTTTAAATTATTGCACATATAGAAAGAAAATGTTCAGCTTTAAATATATGTAAAGCAATAAAATCAGTTCTAAGTAATGTCACCAAATTATGTTGACATTGAATGCTCCATTAAACTTTGTTAAGGAGCTGGATGCAGTCATATGAAAGAGATTTTCATTTTTAATTGTTAACAAGTAGTTCTTACCATGGCAAAGCAATCTTGCTCATGGTTTAATTGGCTCAAGTCTTGCTTGAGAAATGAAAGTATAAGACATTGCTAATCCTATTCCTTATCCCCAGCCTACCATGAAACTCTTACTTCCTGCCTCGTCTTCCTGGGTTTCTTGGCCTCTCAACGTTTCTCCCACTATCTTCACCACTTGAAATCCTCTGTATCCTTGAAAGACTCCTCCAAGAAAACTCTTTTCTATTATCCCCTCATCCCCTTAAATCGGTGCAGAATCTCTGTGGTCTTTGAATCCCTATGAACTTCACAAATTATGGTTTACTGTATTTTGTTTTTAACTACTCTGCCTGCTGCCCCGTGAGCCCTCTGGGCATGTCTTGCCTTGGTATCACCTACAGTGTCTAGAATAGAGCCTAGCACACTACCTGGCACATGTAAGTGTGCGGAGTTAAATTGTTCTCACAGAGTTGGGAGGTTGCGTGGGCAGCATGGCATAGGTTGGGATAATTTCTAGAGCTGTAGCCAGGTTCAGCTCGCATGTTTGACTGAGTAAGTCATTTTGGCTATAAAGATAAAGCCACACATGCAAACAATTTGGTTCATCTCAGATCTGTTTCATTTGTCCCATGTATGTTTGTGCAAAACCTATGTACTTCCTGTCATATTTTGTTCTTTTTAAAAGTTAGGGCCAAATATACCCTGGCCTGGGAAATGATATCTTTCAGGGGATTTTTTTTTTTTTTTTGGTCTGGAATGGGCACACCGACAATGTCATATTGCAAAAAAGGCAGTTGATAAGATACAAACCATGAAATATAGCATTTTAAAAACGCCGAACTAGAACAATACCACTTCTAAAATGTGTGCCTTTATTGTTATTTTAGAGGTTTTATTTTTGGCTTCCTATACTTGTGAGACAATCCTACAATGTAATGTTCAATTAATATATTAATCTAACATTTGTTCACAATATACAGAGATGTATTTCCTTATAACATAGACATGAAATATTTTGAAGAATAACCTTCTTTACAGAAGAAAATTGTTGATTCCAACTAATTTCAATGTATTTTCTGAATAATTAAATTTTATTTTGTTTTGAACCATGAAAGTACGAAAAAGTACTTAACTAATGGCTATAAATTCCTCAAAAATTCTCATAAGAGAATTTCCCAAATCTGACGCAAGTATGTAGTTGAGTGTTATTACTTAATTAACCACTCATGAAGGCAATCACATAGTTTAAAAAAACAGAAAAAGAAAGAAATAAAGAGCTTTTTAAAATTTTTCAATTTCTTACCAAAATCATAATTTGCTTTTCTATATTTATTTGACCCAAAAGTAATGACTAAAGTACACAAACATTAAAAGTAATTCTTGCACTATGTTCCTGTCTCAGGGGTGCTGTATTTGCTCTGTGAATGGATGGACGGATGCTATGCCAGTGCTTCTAGACAGAGTTGTAATGAGAGTGAAAGAGCTATGTCAATCAAGACTTGCTCGGTTTGAGAGAAAAGGAGCAGAGTTGCCCAAAGGACAACAGGACAAGAAAGGAAAGTAATACAAATCATTTTGTTTTTACTTATATAACGGTTTACAGGATTTTTTGTTTTGTTTTTCTCCAAGATTATCAGAAAATATTGCAATAGTCTTCGAACATGTTTAATAAGTTTTATAAAGGAAAACCTAGATTCAAGGCAGAGAAAGAAATGAAAAAAAAGTTAGTCGATCTTTCATAAAATCTCAAAAAAATCACAAAGAAGATGAATAGGAAATTATTTTCAAGTATGAATTGAATTTTCAAAATGAAACTAAAACCATCTTAAAAATCTTTATCCTTTCCTTTTTAAATTTATTTTTTGTTTTATTTTCCATTTCTGCTTATCCTGAAGACTAAAGCATTAGGATAATTAACTCCAGGAAGATATTGTGGAGTTTAAGATGAGATGCTCTTTTATTATAAAAAGGTCTAGCACAGAGAAAATTCTCTAAGCAGTAAAGGAGAGAGCTGTGATCCTGGTTTTTTATGTTACCGAAATATGGTTTGCTGTTGAGAGATTTATGAGCGTGAGTAAGAGATCAAAGATTCTGTCTCAAAGTCTGAGGTTCAGTAAACACCAAACTATTACTTTCCAAACAAATTTATATTTTTAAAAAAGCTCTTAGGATTAGAAAGTAGAATTTAATCTATGTTTGAATTATTGTCTTCTGTATCAGCAAAACATTATTTTACAAAGCTAGGTCATGTCCTTGAAGTCATTTGAGTTGCGGTATGAGAAAAGGAGAAAGAATGGGAGGGAAGGCTTAACACTTCAATTTTTAAAATAACATGTAATTCACTTTAACAAATGAAAACCAAAAACCAGTAATTTTGTATATTAATGTACTGCCTTTTGTAAAGAAAGACAAATAATATTAACTACATTTTACACTATTTCATTCTGCAAAGTGTAAATTTACTAATTAGTTGAAAACTTTTAAAATATTTTCTCTTTCTACTGGTAATTGATAAAATGCTAAATATTTAGAACTATATAAAGGAAACTGTTTTTATGGGTTCTTCAATTACTATTTTGAATCACTGGTAGAGGCATCTTGAATTGAGATAATAAACCTTAATTTTTGGTATATTTGAGATAACTGATGGCTATTTTTTTTTCAATCCTCATCTGTATTCCATGTGAACAGTAATGTCTGTGTATCTAACAATTGTAAGGATGTGATATTGAAAGAGCAACATGCGTAGTTACGTTTTCATACTGCCTGCAAAGTCAATAACATCATTTTTACCATTCAATTTCTCCTAAACTTTACTGAAAGTAAAAAAGACACCATAGTTAAAAAGAAACTACTCAAAGACTTCCCAGTTAAATTAAGACCAGAGTTGGCCATCCTCATATGCCCTGCTCTACC
This sequence comes from Indri indri, assembly GCA_004363605.1. Lineage (NCBI taxonomy): Eukaryota > Metazoa > Chordata > Mammalia > Primates > Indriidae > Indri > Indri indri. The sequence continues at coordinate 30,207 of RJWJ010006410.1, read as the reverse complement.
TTATGACTCTTCTCATTGCATATGGTAAACCACACATATTATACGTGTCTATTCCCATACACATCTGGAGTGAAATTTTTTCTTAATGAGCAAAGATTTTTCCTTTCTTGAGCTTCTTTTAGTGACAGAAAGACAAGACAGTTCTTGGGAGCAGCTGCCTTTCTAAAATGCTGCTGCCATTTTGGAAGCATGGTGCTGAGAGTAAATAAATACAGACATTCTATTCATTTGTGATCACACATTTGTGCCTTATTTCTCAGAACATCACTAGGGCTATTTTATAATTTGATTCACTCTGTAGGTGCAGATCTTAAAATTAATAATTATTAATTCTCAAGGACCACAGTGAGATTAGAACTATGGCATTTCTTGGCACCAGATCTAGCCCTCAGACCACATTATCTTCCAAATAAAGTAATGGAAACAAAAGAGACCAGTTTTATGAAAGGTCAGACTAAAACCAAAAAAAGGAAGCAAATGCCAATTACATTAGTGGGTAATGTAATACATGTGTCATATAACTAGTAAGTTTTCCAGAAGATACTTGCCACAGGATGAGCAGCAGGTTTCATTTATAATCCCCGATTTGTCTTAAATTGTGCTCTGAATATGCTTTCAACTTAATACTTAAATATTAGGAATTCGAAATGCTATTTCAAGGCCTCAGGTTGGGATAAGCAGCATCTGAATTATAATAATATTATATTCTACTAATTAAATATTTAAATGCTAGGAAAAAGCAGCAGCTCAAACAAGTAGGAAATAAGCATATCCTGGCAAGATGGAGGTTTTCTCTCTCCATCTCTCAGAGCTTGTTAATAATACCATTGTGTCAGTATTAGTAATAGCAATTACCATTTATCGAGCACCTACCATGTTACATACATTTTGTTTTCTCTAATCTTCACAAAAGCACAGTGAGGTAGTTACCATTATGCCCACTTTGTAGCTGAGTAAACTAAGTCTTAAAGGTGTTACATTATGTGCTCAAGACCAAATATCTATTAAGTGGAGAGTAAGGTTTTGAATCCAGATGTGTCCAAGCCAAAGGATATGTTTACCATTACACCATTTAAGAACTCAAGTCTTAGAGCGAGATTGGCCTCATCATGTAATTATTGTGTTACTTAACCTCTCTGAGTTAGGGTTTTCTCTTGAAACATGGAGGTGTTAATAATGCCTACTTCACTGATTATTAACCCACTTTACATTTGGAATCAAATGGGGAGTTTTTAAACAAAACTGATGCTCACCCCTCCTAAATGAATAAGAAGATATTGTTAAAAAGCTCACCTGGTGATTCTGAGGTTTAGAACTGTTGGGAACACCTGACATGCCTCACTGAATTATTAAAACTATTAAATAAGATTTATGTCTTCAAACCACTTATAACAGTGCCTAGTACATAGCAGTTGTTCAATATGAGTTTGCTAATAATTTTTATGGTATGTTTTTTGAGAATACCTGTTTTCTTTCAATGAGAACTAAAACATTAAGCTTCTGGCATACAAAAAGACACAATTACTAAATGAATAAGTAGAACTGGAAATAAGCATTAATTCTTGGGGTACTGACCCCATCTGGACCATGGCAGTATGGTCAATGCTAGAGGTGCCAAACATTGATATGAAGGACTTGGCCCTTCACCTCTATCTAAAAACTTATTACCTAATTAGGAAGACCAACCTGTGCATTTTAATTAGTGAGCTTGAATTAACTGAGGATTTGTGGTAATGAAAGAAACTATTCATATTGTTTTTATAGGTTTATTTAAACCCCTTTAGATAATTATTTTAAAATTTTCAAGGCTTGTTTTTAATTGTGCCAAGAAACACATTCCCTTAAAAATTCAAATGATACCAAAAATCCATTGTATTTTTTTCCACTATTTTCAATTAATCCCTCCTCAGATGCATACATTTCCAGGCCCTTCTTGACCCTCTTCAATGTGTGTGTGTGTGTATATATATATATATATATAAAACTTTGCATTTATTTAATTTTTATATGAATTATACAATATAATGTATGTTCTGCAACTTGATTTTTTCACTCAATATTTTTTGGCAGTGCAGATGGAGCTGCTTCATTCTTTTTAACTGCTGCGTAGTGTTCCATATATTTATAAGCCATAGTTTCTTCATGTACTGTTTTATTAATGAACATTCCCTTAGATTGTAATTATTATAAAATGGTAGTAATAAGGCTGTTCAAAGTTTTAATACATATTGCATGCAATAAAAAAATGGAAAAGTAAAATGAAAACATCAAATTAGGTGAAACAATTTTTCTTAAAATAATATAAAGTAAATCTTCTATCAAAGTTGTATGAGTCCATTATTTTAACTGGCACAAAACTAATAATAACAAAACTTTTTAAAGTCCTAGCTCAGGGAAGAGTGACTGAGGTCACTTAAATTTACTAGTGACCTTCAATGAGGAGCTTGTAAATGTACCCCATGTATTACCTGCCTTAGAGGAGAACTGAAGATGGGTCCCCTTTTCAAATAACTCTGAAGTAATGGAAAAAATCTTTATAAAATGACACAGTCTTTATTCTTTACCATTAACTCAGTTTAAGTTTTAAATTTGTGATTGTAAAACAGGTGAAAGGGGAAAAAGAGATACGGATACATTATTAAACAGTGTTACCAGAATAAGTTTCAAGAGAATTTTTCATGACATAAATCTATAGTTAGACAAAGACAAATGGATATATCATTTACATTCTTTGTTTCAAATAGTTGTGTGCCAGGAACTCACAGTAGTTCCTTCAGCTGCAAACCTGACACCTTCTGAAATTTCTGGCATTTCCAATTACTCACCTGTGCTCTCTCTTCCTTGCTCCCTATCCCCCTCCCACCTCCCTTTTTCTGCTGTACTTTTTTGTTATCATGATAGAAAACACGAACACTGTCAGTTCACAAATCATAATGGACCCATCTGGTTTGGGGCTTCTCGATATCCTTTCTGATGGGTGCATGTCCTGCCCTCTCCCATTCCACCTGCTTTTGCTGAGATGGCAATCGGGATTCTCCCTCACTGCTCATCCCTCATCCCACCCCAAAGTGGCTGATATGTGATTCAAGCTATGTCAATCATACTTTCTGCGTGGAAATTTATATCTCAAAGGAAGACAAATGAAAAAGTAAAGTGATGGATCTTAGCCTCCAATTGTAGCACTCTAAGGAGATGGTCCCTGAGGTCTTGATACTAGAGCCAAAGATTCAGGCTCTTATGTTTCCCTAAATTTGTTCATCTGTTCTTATGATCTCTATTATGTCCTCAGTATCCTAATAGGTTCTTCTTTGGAAAACAGAACCATTTCAGTTGTTTGCAAAGAACTCTTAATGATACCTGAGTTTTACATTCTATAGTCCAGGAATCAAAAGAAGAGTCTTCTTTATTTCTTCTCCATCCTCATCCAGAACTTTCAGCATAAGAACTCAGTCCATCTCAGGGCAGGAGAAAATGATTGGACCTATCAAATGGGAATAAGGAGTGGAATTGCACTGCAATCAGGTTGAAGAGGGAGAAATTTACAGAGAAGGAGTGCATGGACATATACGGAAAGACAGTTGTCATCTACACTAAGGCTCCTGGCTCCTGCCCTAGTCCACCTACGACCTCCTCCATTTTCACCATCCCCCAACCCCTGCCACGTGCAAACTGCTTCCCATCAAAAACTATTTGATGTGTACTGCATGCTCTTGTGTTTTTCTTCTTATTAGCATATCCATTCCCTTTCCATCTACCAAATTAACTTCAACTTTGGGCCCTACATTCCCATGATGTTCTTCTTAACATTCAAGGCCATATCAGTGTCTCACTTCTTTATACCATCTTGTTAGCATCTAATTTAACATAGAAGACCAAAAGAAAGAAAAGATTTAGAAGTCAGAAGTAAGTGCAAACTTAAAAAAAGAAAGGCACACCTGGAAAACAAGAGAAATAAAAATTCGGGATTTCTGAGACACCATTTTCTCTTGTCTTGCCTACAGGCTCTGGGCTCTTAATTCAACATGAGTGTCTTTTAATATTCTTTTGGCCCCTATCATTCATTTCTTGGCTGTAGATGGATGAAGACTGTTATTCCAATTCTATATCCTTCTTCCTGGTAGGAGAGTAAAGATAATGTGTCAAATGTCAGCTGCTAGTAGGCTACCTACAAGGTGCCAGCTGAAAAGTTTGTTGCCTTTACATGGGCTTTACATTCAGCTCTACTAGGGCCCTTGAGGGTGTATCATTCAGGGAGGAAAATATACGTGGCATGTAAGAAATTATTCTCTGGTTTTTAATTTCAGTTCAAACCCGTATAATATTTCCCTTCGTTTTCTATTACTTTCTTTATCCCTGGCTAAATAGGAGTAATTCTGAACAACCTTTAGCATAGGTGTAAACTCTGAGGCCCCAAGCAAAGCATGAGAAGGACCACTGACCATTGCTCCTAGAACCATCCTTCTGGGGACCATCAGGACAAATTGACTACGCAGTTGTGAGCTCAGATGCTTGAGAAGCTGCTCCAACTGAGGTAGGCTTATGTTTGCTCTTGGTTGTGCCACAGTAAGTTTTGGGGAATAAGGGCTTGACTCTGCAGTTCAGTGGATTAGCTTCCTCTGGGCCCTGAGAATACCTGATCCCACCACATCTTCTGTTCTTGCTTCTCTTGATTGATACCAGTTGAAGATTTGAACTTTGATCTTGTTTGCCTGTCTCCTTTGTGATGCATAATGACTTACATATGTTTAAGTAGAATATTTATGATAAAACCACCTGGTTCCTCTAAAGAATACTAGAAGGAATAACTCGTCCCCCCCACCCCATTAGAATGCATAGCATTGCCTTTTTGGTTTTGGTTTTGTCCAGCGGTAGTTCTGCTGTTGTGTGTGACAAATTTTACAGGGTACTGTGCACCAGGATAGATGTCACATCCATCTCAAATCACCAACACTAACAGTATAAAAGAAAAGTAATTACAAATAAAACTTCTCAAAAGAACAGAAATCCTCCAAGGAAAGGAAAATAAGATGTAACATATTAATTATACAAGCAGATACATCTAAAACCTCTCTCAGGATTGTTGAAAACAGAGCAAACATCTGGCAGATTTCAGCGGTGAAGTAAAATTACAATCATTGGTTACAGAGACTTTCCTTGTCCCTTGCTTATAAACAGCCAAATAAGTCCATGGAAAAGTATATGAATAGGAGGAATCATGAAATCTCCTACTAGCTGCTGACTAAAATATCCCTTGTCAGAATGAAAGAGTAACTTTTGGGCAGAAATTCAGGAAACCACTGAAAAGAAAAATTAAATTTCCAAAATTTGAACTTTAGAATACAACTCATCGATCGGCTCCCAGCTACCTCACTGACCTGCTGGCCTACACGCTCCTGCGTGGGCCTCTCCTGCTGCTTGAATATACCAGGGCTTCTCCCTGCTTCATGTACTCTGTGTCCATTTATAAACGTGGCTTTCTCCCTCACTTCCTTCAGATGTCAGCTAAAATATCACTTCCTCGCCTTAATCCTGAAGTATGTTTTCCTCATATTGCTTATTATTTCCTAATTATATGTCAGTGTTTGCTTATTGCTTATCTTCCTTATTTAGAATGTTAACTCCTTGATGGCAAGGACTTTGTTTTGTTTCAGTGTTAAATCCCCAGAACTTGAGACTGTGCCTGGCACATAGAAAGTACACATTGATATTTATCAAATGAATGAGTCAAAAGTATAAAAGAGTGAGAAGTAAAGAATGTATGGTGACCATGAAGATGTATGATCTGTGAGGAAGGAGGACTTGTTGCCCCCACAGCCTTCAGCTGTCCCTTCCAGGATCACCACAGCTGCAGAGACCCCCTTGCCAAGGTCACACCCTTTTGTGGGTGATCCGCAGACAATGACCCATTGAGACGGAGGTGGAAAGGCAAGGCCATTTGGATTCAACATGGGGAAACTCTGAGGAGCCATTTCAGCTCCAGAGCTTCCCAGGGAGTTAGCTGAGACTGCTGGTCCACATCACAACTTGGTTTCTCCCTTGATCAATCTTTCATTTCCCCTCTCCTTCCACAGATATTGATCCCAAGGACACTCCCTAATAAAGATCTCAATCCCAAAGTCTACTTCTTGGAAAACCCAAAATGCAACAAAGTGAAAAAACGGGAAGTATTTTTTTTTTTTTTAAGCAATGTACTGTCTTATTTAACAAAACTGTATCTCCATCCAAAAATAAGTTTCTTCATTTGGCAGGTATCTGTGGAGAAACTGCTATATTCCTGGCACTATTTAGGGCACTGATGTGATACAAATTAAAACACCAACCAGTCTCCTGAGTTCCATGAAACTTATATCCTAGTGGGAAAAAAATAATAAGGAAGGAAGCAAATAAAATAAAAGATCATCTGTGTAATGATAAGAGATGTCAGGAATATAAACTAGGTAATAGGCTGAGAGTGGTGAGTAGTGACCAACTCTTAGTAACTGGGTGGTCCTCTGAGGCAAGGACTTTGAAGTTGAGAATAAATGGCGTGAGGACCCAGGCATGCCTGTCTTGGGGAGGGATGCCCCACACATGTTTATCAAGTACCAACTACGCACAGTCACTGGAGAAAATTCTAGGGCTGCAACGATTGCTATAATGCAGCCCCTATTTCTAAGAAGGTCATTTTCTATATAAAAGTCATAAATAATTGGAAGATTTCAATGTAAGGGAATCTGGGTATTTTATTGTCCTCCTGATTTGACTATTTATTAAAAAAATAACTGATAATACCTTTATTAAACACTTACTACATGCAAGTCCTCTTCTAAATAATTTTCACATACTAACAAAAACAGAAAATCAGATAGGTATTTTTATCATAATATTATTATTAACAGTTAATAAAACCAAGGCACAGAATAGGTAATTTTCCAACATCACAGTTATCAAGCTGGAGAAGTAGAAATTAAACCCCAATAGTCTGATGTGAGATCTAGCAGTCTTGACCTTTTCTATCATATTAAAACTGCTCCTTATATGTTAGCAGATATTTCTCCCCAGATATAGTTCAAAAAGTTTATATGTAAAAAAATGAGGTGGTCTCTTCATTTAGGAACAATAAGTATTTCTCTATGCCAATACTTACATCAACTATTTTGTAAAATGGAAAGTAATATATTCTTCTTTAAAATAATTTATAACTTGATGATATCATTGTATCTTTTACACAATATTTCTGTTAGTGATCTCAGGAAACTTCAAAGCACCATAATCAGTTATTCCTGAAGATACAATAGAGATTTTCCTAAATTTTTTCCCAATATTGAAACTTTCCCAATACTGAAGCAAAAAAACTAACCAGTACTTGCTGAGATAAAACCAAAGCATAAGAAAACATAAAATGAAACATTTTAAAATTTAAAGTAGATCAAAGTACACAAGAAATAGTGAAATATTATGTGTACAAATGTTCACTTAATCCACAGAGAACTGAAATGTTTTCATGGCCCTGGTTTATGGTTCTCCAATGTCAGGGTAACTAGTATAATTTTCCATTGGATGAGATACTGTATCATTTGCAACTTAACAAGTGCTTTTTAGATTTTCATCCTCGCTCATAATTGGAGTCACACAGCAACTCGACACTAAAATTTCAGTCTCATCAGGAGACATTTGTACTCACTTCCTTATGTTTGTCTGCAATCTATTGCCAGAGGAAAGATGCTTCAAGTTATGACTGCCTGCATCTCTTTTTTTTAAGTAGGAGTAATAAAAACAGCAAATTGAATGCTTACTGTATGCCAAGAGCATTTTTGTTTACTATACAACTTATAAAGCACATATTATTTTAGAGATGCTGAGACTGAGGCTTAGAGAGGTAAAGAATATTGAATTGGGTCATATAGCTATTAAACTACAGAGGATTCAAGGCCAAGAGGCTTTAAATTTCATATTTCACACTCATAACCACTATCTTAAATTGAGGAAAAACTACATTCATATATGAGTACTCATTAACAGTCATTATATTTTTCAACTATTATTTCTACCTCTTGGCTTAATGGACAGATCTTCCATCAAGAATACATCTAGTAGGTTCTGCTCAGTTATGACAATTCATCTTCCCTAGCTCTAGCAACTTATCTTGATATCACTATTCAATTGGGTTTTTAACTTCTAAGGACTCGGCCATTCTTTCTATATGTGGATCTTTTAGAAATCATCCCTTACTGAGTTATATGTTTCATGATTTAACTAGTAATTGGCTTAACTGCCCATGCACTTCTATTTTAAATTTGTCTTTTTTGTTCCCATCTCTTAATTATTAATGTGTCTTTGACCTATTGTTTTGCAAGACAAAATATCCTAGCTACCTCTTCTTAAATAATTTTATTGAGATACAACTCACATACCATATCATTCACCCATTTAAAGTGCACAACACATTGGCTTTTAGGACGCTCACAGAGTTGTGCATCCATCACCACAATTAATTTTAGAACAATTTTATTACCCTCAAAAGACACCTTGCACTCCTTAGCTATTACTCCCTAACGTTTCAAGCCCCCCAGCCCTAGGCAACCACAAATCTATCTTTATCAAGATATGCTTGAAATTGTGGGTGGACCTGGATATGCAAGTAGTTCCATGGATTGGGCTCCAAAGGATTGGGGTGGCTGACACAGGGGCTGGCCCCGTCCTTCCACCTCAGACCACTTTAGAAAGGTGACTAATTAGGAGGAGGTGTTGGTGGGCAGGACACGGATTTTTCTTTTCCCAAATCAGTGAGCTTTCAAATGAATCCAAGATCCATAGAGCTAGTTTTTGATCACAGTTAGTGGCAAGTTCTTGGTTATAATTTTTAATAAGTTTCAAGATTTACTTTAAAATGTGATAACTGAGAGACCTGAAACAAATAGAGAATTTACCTTTTAGAGCTTTGCTGTCTGTTGCTTAGCTAACTGGTGACTAGCTAGTGACTAGCTATATGTCACTAAACCTTTAGTCACCCGACATATAAATAGTAAAGGGCCAAGATTTTTCAAACATTAATTATACTAAGTTTTCATTCTTTACACACACACACACACACAAACATTTTAGAGTTTTAGTGATGGAAGAACTCTTCTGCTTATATATCAGGGAGCTGTTACCTGAATTTGAAAATGGGCTTCTATGGCAAATTGTATGATTAAACGGAGCCTTGCTGTTTCTCTTTGTGTTATCTGTGGTGCATTCTATATCTTAAAATTTTTTTATAACCCCTTTGTACTTAAAAATAAAAACAAGGAGTAATAGGTTGGGCTTCTTACCTTCTCCGAGTGGATATTCCTCATTTGTTGTTACCACTGTCTCTACAAATGAGTGTATGCTTCCGTCTCTCTTTCTTCTCTCTTTTACACATACACACATACATACACACTTTCTCCATTAAATTTAGAATTGATCAAATCCAAAGTAAGTTTGATAAATGCAAAATTTATATGAAGCAATTTATGACTAGCTTACAAATATTGGTTAATCATAGAGTAAATGTCTTTCAGTTTTAGGTGTCTAAGGATTAGAGAAGTTTACCATCATAGAAAGAAAGCAGGAAGAAGGTGGAATGCATTCATACTGTATTATCCTGATTTCATCTGTCATCTACAAATAAATATAATCTAAATGGATCTAAAGATCTGCCAATATGGGGTAAAGGAAAAGACATAGAACATAAATGCAATAGCATAGATGGCGAATAGAGCATAAACATTAATTCTGAGATGAATAGGAAAGTGAAGTACAAAGAGTCATACTTTCCAAGTCTTCTGATCAAATAATGGAAAGAGAAGGGGTCATCAAATAAGAGCCTGGAAACAGAAGATGCTGAGTGTGAACTATTTTGAAACCCTATCCAAACCCCAATATACATGTACAGAGAACAAGTATCTGTGTGTTCTGTTGAACAGTCATGTGGTTTCAGGATTTGATCCAGTTGCTGCAGTCAGCATCTCTGGGCTGTTGCCTCAGGGCCAACAGGACATCTCTGTGGAGACTTGCAATATGCCCTCAGCATGGGTCCCTGTCTTTAATCCCAAAACCACTTTCAATGTCATGTACATCCTGCAGGGCAGAGCGACGCTTATGAAAGCATATTTCTCCAGTGCTTTTGTTATGTTATTACCTTTGGTGACTGAACTCTGGTGGATTCTGGTTCCTTAGATGACTCTAGCTTGACTCACAGAAAGGATTATTAGGATTATTGGTAGCAGGGAAAGAAAGCCACATTCTGAAACTTTGTATGTTTATACGTTTATATGTTACATCTGAAACTTGATATATATTATAATCTAACCTGGGTTTTTTCAGTGCTTTTAGTTTCTTCTATGTTTAAAAGACGGAAAATATGATAAAACTCTAAATTCCTTAACTTATTGTATATTTTCTAATATTCTCACATATTTTAGATAAACTTGTGCAGGCCTAAAAACAACAACTAAATACCTGGGACTATTATAGTAATCAACTTGATAGCTTACTACCTTAAATGAGAAGGTAGCAAATTCTTCCCCCAGTATTCCGTTCCACAAATATTTTTTAATCCCCTTACATGAACAAGGCCCTGTACTAAAACTGTGAATGATATAACTACGAATCCATTTGAATGTAACAGTTAGATGTGGCCTAATATTTGGAGAAATAACTCATATCTTGGGCACAAATCAAAACCAAACATGGCTTAATTCTTCATAATAAAAACAATGCAAGCCTTTTCATTGAGTTGACTCTATTTTGCTCTGCCTAATTGCCATAAATTTATAGGTTATATAATATGGCTATACTTATTTTAGTTCACAAGCTGTAAGTTGGTATTGACAGGATGCATCTTAAAGTATAATGGGTTCATTTTATATATTTATCATGCTTTTGTGAGGACAAATCAGGCTTCTGTCACAATTATCACATAGTTGCAACCCTCTGTTGTTAAGAAGAGAGGAACAAAATAGCCTTAATTTACTTCCTCTTTCATTTTTTTACTTAAGCCTACATACAAGCATTTCCTTCTTCCCAAACTTTACATCAGCAGTCTGCCACCTTTCTCTGCTGTATTGATTTCATACGTTTTTCATTAATCATATCTGTTAGACATTTTTCCCAATGGATAGACAACTTTGGAGATTGATTTTCATCTCTAAAGTGTTAAATTTCCTTCCATCCTCAGCGGTACTCACTGAAAAATACTGTGTCAAAATTTGGGGCAAATTAATTGATCTTTTTGGATCTTGATCTCCTCATCTGTTAAAAAAAACCAAAATTATCAAAACAGATGCCATCTACATTCCCAGTAGCTTGAAGTATATATGACATGTGGCTCGTGTAAGCATATAACAAATATCACAGTTTTATGGATATTTACTGCTTTTGAGAGGTAGTCACTAATATAAGTTAGTCAGTAGATGGCACTGTTTATTATGGTATTAGCATTTAGAAAGTAGTTTCGACATGCCGGTTACCTCACCTGATCAGGATGGGGTAGGAGGGGAGGAGGCCCCGTTCCTACAGAAAAGAACACATAGATTCCTTAGAGGTTAACATGACCTTGAGAGGGAATCCAGTCCAGCTTCCCATCTCATTAGACTTTGAAAAGGAAAATTCTATTTTAGATGTTTTTCACATAGGTGGATATTTTTGACACACTTCATTTCCTTTTTCCAAATTTGGAACACTCAAGAAATCATCTATTTAAATCACATATTTTCCTCATGTCATTATATTTGGTCCTGAGTGAAATTCAGAATAATTCTTCCCATTTCCTCCCTGAAAAATCCCTCTAGGTCTATAGGGAGCACAATTACTTTATACAAGCATTTTTTTTTCTTCATTGGGATCTTTGGTGGTCTGAAAAACATATCAGATCTATAGAAAGTGACTATCCACTATGACTTTTTGAATTCTAATATGCCATTTGTTTCAGGCCTATGTGTAAAATGTGGTATCTATACATGCATTTAGTCATTAAATAATCAAAATATATAAATGTTCACAGCATATAACAAATATACATAGCCATTATCCAGAAACAAATCCGATCTTTTGGAGAAATTGATAGAGCAAAATGAACACAATATAATTCATAACTATTAGGTATAGAATGTTGCTTTCAACTGCTATCTCTTTTCATCTTTCTGCTATTTTGCTAGGTTTTTTCACGAATTTAAAACAGTTTATAAATGAAAGTAAATTAACAACCAAAGTTGCTAATGTAATGTAAATGAACAATATAAAAAAAAATTCCAAGCAGTTTTCTCAAAAGTTCAGAGAGGTAGCCATCCTGGACCATAAGATATCATTCTTTTTCTTTAAGATTTTTAAGAAAACATTAATGCACTTAAATTTTTCATAATTCTCTCTCTCTCCACTATATTTTAAGTCTCTTAAAAGCATGAAATATGTTTTGTCTGTCCATGGATCCCAAGGGTCTTGCACAGTACTTGCTTAATAAAGATATGCTCTGGGTGTTGAATAAATATTAGTTGAGTGAATTAATGAGTAATTTCACCTAAGTTAATTTACTCATTCAGGAGAATTATCAGCTACTTTCAAGATATAATTTCAACAACCATCATGTCAACATTTGGTTCCCCTATGATAAATCTGCTTATCGCATTGTGTGTTGAGTCAGTAGCTTTCCTTGTGTTATTAATAAAAAGTGAAAACAAGGATAAAGGAAAGCCACTTGAACAATTATCCTGTGTAGAAATAAAATTAGATTAAACGTTGTCTTTTCTCACCCTCTGATTATTACGAATATATTCATTAGATCATATTATTCTGTACAAAATTTTTTTCAGACAAAACATTATTATGAGCCTGTCCTTTGTATTCTCTTGTAAGACAATTGCCATTATAACCTTACTTATTTTTTTAAATTATTTGGAAAACATTAACGGTTTAATTTTTTTGTTTGTTTCATTTTATTTGGAGAGTTTATGTTATTTGTGCTTTTTACTATTTTGAAAATGATTCTTAAACTTAACTACCAGTCCTTAATTATAGAATAGTATATGCGTTGTAATTTTACTCTATACAATTCCTGGAGTTATGTCACCAAGTACCCTCTTTGGGAAAAACCAATATATTTGATTAATAAATTCACTTACTACTTGGAGAAATCATTTGGTATTCTGTGATATCAATTGGTATCCTATGAATATATTTAAAATAAATAGACATAGCCTTTTTGAAGAGGATATAAAGATGAAAATAAGTACATGAAAAGATGTTCAAAATCATTGGCGATAGAGAAATCCAATTTGAGATCATGATGAGGTCAGACCACACACCTATTAGACCAACCAAAGTAAAAATAGTGACAATACCAAGGGCAAGCAGGGATACAGATAAACTAGGCCTCTCACACATTGCTGGTGAGAATGTAAAACGGTACAGCCACTCTGGAAAACAGTTGCACAGTTTCTTAAAAATTAAACACCCACTTATTAGATGACCCAGCATGGACACTGCTGGATATTTACTCCAACATAAAAGGAATAGAGTGTTTATACACACAACCACTTGGATGACCTCAGGCATCATGCTCTATGGAAAAAAAGCCAATCTCTAAAGGTCACTTACTGTATAATTCCATTTATGTAACATTTTCAAGATAACAGAATTATAGATAGAGATGAAGAACAAATTAATAGTTGCCAGAGGTTATAGATGGTGGCAGCAGAGGCGGGAGGATGCTATAGATGGGTAGCAAGAGGAAAGAGAAATGTTTGTGGTGATGGCATAGTTCTGTACCTTGATTTTAGTGGTCATTAAATATATCTACACACATGATAAAATGTCATAGAATACATACAACTTGTACCAATGTCAATTTTTCGGGTTTTGATATCGTAGTATAGTTGGGTAAGATACAACCACTGGAGGAAACTGAGTGGAATGTACATACATACTACTTTCTTATACTATCTTTGCAACTTCCTATGAATCTATAATTTTTTAAAACAAAAAATTTTAAGTCATTCCTTTCCATCTTGTTTGAATTCTAAAACAAACAACATAGTATTTTTCCTTTCTTTCCTCAAGACAATATTTCATTATTTTACACTTTACAATTATTCTCTCCTAGTGAGTTTGTTCCAGCACTCAATAGATTGAGGTACCTCAGCAATCTTTTCTGCTTTTCAAATAGCAGTAAAGATAAGAGTGCACGAGAAGTTCTGCAATTTCTCTACTCAACAGCAAGAGTGGTTAATGATAATATACTGAGGTTCATTGGGAAAGAGGTGTGCTTATGTAGAAAGAGTATTTATTTTTAAAAGAAGCATTTAAGATGTTTTATCTACTAGCTGAAGTAGTAATTACTGTCCTTTTCTGGAAATATACATCGTTACTTTTGGCAATTGTGATTGAAATACTGCTCAATTAGAACTTCCTTCCACATTCGATATTATATATTTAAATGTGAACAGAGAAAGAAACTGTTAGGAATAAATCTGCCATTTATTGATGGGAAATCAAATGATACACTATACAGTGAAATGCTTTGCATTTTCATTTGGTGCACAGATGTATCTGGAAGAAAACTGACTTGAAATTTGGGATGTCTAACCATAAATTATTCTCTGCCTCCCAGTGTGATACAGAGGATATGAATTTTAACTACTGATTCTACTGCTGAAAGATCCTTGAAAACACTATTCTAGAATGATTTTTTATGGATTTTTGAAATTTAAAAAAAATGAGATATTTATCTATCATTCACAAATACACAGTTTAGGTCACATGTTTGGAAAACACTTTCAAATTGTATTCTACAAAATCTGTAATAATTTGTTATTATTCCTTCCATTCCTCCCTTAATCACCTCATTTGCCAAAATATCCTTTTATTCACTCACAGAAGCTGCAATATCATCAACATCTCCAACAAACTTCTAATAAAATACTGACTTATTAAATATTTTTGCCAATAGACATTTGGTCCAAATGTATTTTTATGTTTCTCTATTAATATGTGTCAAATGACTTTACTAGCTAAGATATAAAAAATGTGTCTTTGAGGATTTGGGCTAAACCTGTTAATGCCTCTTTCTATATTTTGAAGTAATTCTTTATATTTCAACTTTTATCTTCTTCACTTATTCCCTATACATAAGTCCAGAAGAAAATATTTTAACAAAAATATTTCAAAAATATTTGCAGGTCTATTACATACTTTGCATGGGGCCAAGGGTACCTCATTGCATTTGTACCTGTCTATGTCCCAGTCTTTATTTCAGTCATGTTCCATGTGCCCTAATGAGATCCATGAGGACAGAGCTCGGAGTGCTGTCTAGAACCCTGAGTATGAAGTGGCCTGCGTGGTGGGGGACTCAAAATGAATCTGGGAGTGATAAATCTGCACTAAAAGCATCAAATATATTCCTTGAGAAGCATTAATCTAGGACATGGAAGGAGAAGCAGCATGATATCATGCAACAGTAATCCACGGGTGAGCAAGATGACCTAAGATACAAGGTCAAGTGACCAGTGTGGCTCAGCCTTCCTCATTGCAACTCTCAGCTACCAGCTCCACTCATCACAACTATCTGTGCTCTCCCCCGACCCACCCCTGTAGATTGGGAAAGAATCACATGTAGCCCCAACCCTACATGAAATAGGAAATCTGTCTCTCAACTTTTTAGCCCAGATCTCTTTTCAATATGTATAAAAAAAATCTAATCCCTTTATTTCAGGTTAATTGAAATAGCCAAATAAATTAAGTATAATCTCTCTCTCTCTTTCTTTCTTTCTTTCTCTTTCTCTCTCTCTCACATACACACACACAACACACACACACAAAAACTCTAAAGTAATTAAACTATTGAATATGACATTTCAAACTTGTCCAATATCACTACTCTTTGATTTTCATATACACACTCTGGTGTGTTAATAAAAGACTCTTAGCTCACTGCTCTGTAAAATCAACTCTAGCTAGCATCAGAGATTGGGGAGGTACACGTTGGGTTCGGATGTCTGTTTGAAGTCCTGTTGCTGTGGTGTTTTCTAGAATATCTTAAAATGTCAACAGTGAATATATATTCAAATCATATTACTTGACAAATGTCCAAGGACTCCGTAAAAGAGGCAGAATGAGTCAAGAAACAGACTCATGGGTGTGAAAGTGCCATAAAACCTACCAGTTGGTTCTTGAGTCCCATTAGTCAAAAAGAGGTCTAACTAGTTTTGCGGATAGTCAGCTTCCTCATCGTCCTCCCCTCTACTAGACCCTGAAGCCAACAAGGTTTGCCAATATCCATGGACCAAAGAATTCAATGAAATACTCTTTTGGCTTTTTGGTAACAGGAACGTCTCCAGGACGCTCCCTTCTCCCTCCCATGGCACACCTTCCAACCCACTGGCACTCCAAATCCCACACCCTCTTTACTTTGATCTTTACTTACTCATCTTGTTCTGTTTGTGGTTTAGAACTTGATTTTGGTCTCTATACTTTGAATGACTTGTAAGTTCCCAGCATAGCCTCTAATAAAGTAAGCCAGAAGGCATCTCGTCCCTGAATCCCACCTAGGTCCCTAGAACAGCAATAGCCGAATCCCCCTCTTGCTCTACTCGGGGAAGGAGAACACAGAGTCATTTTCAATTACATAACTAAATTCACTGCAGAGTTGCCCTAGTCTTTTGAGCTTAGTTAGTAGGCTGCATAAATGAAAATCTAAATTTTCAATATCTAAAGGAAACCATACCAGGCTGAAAATGAAGTGGGCCAGTGGGTCTGAAATTGACTAAAATATATCGTTATTTTTAGCACATACATCACAGAAAGAGATTAACACTTGGGGAATTGGATTGTAGAGGTATTGACACAAGAGGCTGTTGAAATTCTTTACACATCTGAAGATACATGCATATGCACACACATGTGCACATACACACAAATACGTGCATGCAAACACACGCACCCTTCATTAGGACAGTCATTTGGTGCATGATGTATTAGCTAGTGTTTAAAACTCAAGTTGAAATTTATTATACAGTTGAACTACTGGTAACTAGAGATAATGATTCCATGGTCAATCTCAATTACCTAGGTCTAAAAAGAAAGATGGTTTACAAGATATATTTAAAGAAATACATGTGTTTATAAGAAGAAAACTTGAGGAGTAGGGAAAGATAAATGAAATGTAAGCACAAACTATTTTAAAATGCATCTCCTGAAGCTTTTAGATTACTATGCAATTGTGGAGATCACTTATCTTATAATGATCCCTGAGGAGAAAAAAAAAAACATAAGAAAATGTTGGATGATAATTTCTGAACAGCAGGGATCACCCAAGGGATCACTCATAAGCACCACTTCTGTTTTTTTTTTTTTTTTTTCTTTTTGTTGGCTATTTTGGTTAACTGTTGCTGTGTTTGGTCAGTTTGAAGAATTTTGGTTTCCGTGTATTTTGCCTGTCCCAAATAAAAGTGTTTTAAATCGACAATCAACAAAGCTGCAGCACCCTGCTCACTTCGGTTCAGTCTAGTATATTTTACTGTAAGGACCTCATCTTCATTTTCTCCCTTGGAACTGAAGGGGAAAAGGTCTTATTAGAGGCATGAATGAAAACTCTACTTATGATATCATTTGATTCCCTCTCCATTTCCATAAATTAGTAAAGATTTGTGATAAATTATCTTGAATGACATTTCGTCTATACTCTTAAAAAGTATGGAGACTTTAACTTGAAATCAAATAAAACCCAATGATACACATTACCAGCAAGTCTCAAATAAAATTTTAATGAAAGGGCTAGCAAATTCAGCATCCTTGAAACTTTAATAAAATTTAATAGGCAAAGAAACTGAAAGTAGAATATTTCTTTAGGAGCTGTTTTATTTTTGTCTTGTTTAAATACACAAGATTTGTATAAGAATGCTGGGAGTATGGAATCTCCTAAGATCATATTGGTGCTTTCTACACTAAACCCCTTGCCTTGAAAAATATCTTGAGTCTATATTAATCTATACAATTTTCTGAATGTTTGTATAGCATGTTATTCTCAAGAATGCAATGAGGTTGCTGTTTCCAAAAGCTATTAAATTCTGAAATATAAGAAGAGTACTTCCCAGCATTGAAACCCAAAGGCCACTGAGGCAATGTGGTGAGCAGAACATATGATAATCTCTTATGACAAATCTGAAATATGCATTTCTCAACCATACTAAGCCTGTTGGGAGAAGATTCCAAATGATCTGGCAACTTAAAGCAAAATGTATGCTTTGATATCACACTCCTCCTCTCAGGAGTAAATCGTGCCACATTGCAGGAAGGTAGATTTCAGTGCTGCATTTCTAATTACACCTCCAGAAAAAAAGAAAATATTCCATGCATATCATCAAAGAGTGTAACCTCACAAGAAAAAAGCACTGAGTTGAGAAGGTTGGATAACATTTACATGTTCATGCATTTTACCACATTCTATACCTTCTTATTTCTTTTTTCCTCTAATTTAGAGCATGTTCTTTCATTATCTCTTTTGGCTTAATATTTTGTAACCTAATAATAATTCAGTAAATTTACTTAGAACAAGGAATTCATCTAATGACTCATGTCTAAGGGATGCTTACAAAATAAAAATGTGCATTTTGTACCATCTGAGTATTTCCAGAGTTACTTTAGACTTGTTGCAACTGATGCTGTGAGCTTTGAAATAAAGCAGAAGGGAGGAGTTCTTTGGTTTGTGACCTCTTCCAAAGTATGAAAATTTATAGTCATTGAATGCCCATAGCTAATTATGCATCACTGCAATTTTTTCTTGTAACTAAAATTCTGGGCCCAAACACAGAATTATGAGTCCATGTTTCTATAATACAGGAAAAAGAAGAGTTTAAAAGGCTTGAGTGTATACAAGTTCTGATTGTGTATCTTACTGTTTAAGAAATTCTTGACTTTTAAAAGTAGGGTAGAAATGTCACCATCTGCCATAGGAATTTTGATGGGAAATTTTGCTATCAGAATTCATCAATTCTAAGACACCTAAATATTTTTATTACTTAAATCTGAAATCGGGATATATCTTACAGTGATGATATCTTAGCAATTTGTCATAATTTAATTGGCAGTGGTTTTTTTCCATGCCTTAGGACTGATGATATCTTAATTTTGGTGAAATATTATCATTGTTAAGATGGAAGAATTTATCTGACTCATGAATCCATTTACATTTGTGTTTTTAGTAACCTTCTTTCACATTTTTCACTGTATCTTTCCCGGATCCCAGCCCACAGTACCTTACTTCTGGGCTGCAATTTTCCTGCCTATAAAATAAAACAGATGGATCAAATAGTTTCCAAGGTGCCTCCCGTCTTGAAAGTGTTCTGATCTACTTCTTTACTTCCTGGCTGATTATCTTTGTAATTTCTGAAAAAGAAATCCCCCAAGGGCACAGTAGATCTATTTCCTAAAATGAATGCATGGTGGGAATGATTAAGGAGTGAGCTCTCACTTAAGTGAAATAAAGATTAGTTCAGGAATCCACAATGTAGTTGCTTAAAGTTAGGTTAGATAGTTCTAAAAGGTGTTCCCTTTATGACCCAGAATTCTGGCAAGACTTGTGAAACTTTGTGAAGGAGGAAAAATATTTTCTCTTTCTTTTTTGGTAAAGAAAATAAATTTCAAACTGCTGATGGTCTTCTTGCACCCTTTGGTCTCTTTGAGAACAGCACCTGAGGCCCACCACCACACTGTGTGGATGAAGAAGGTGAGGACTAATGTGAACATCATCCTACACCATGCTCCTGGGTAACACAGGGCTCTTCATTGGGACTGTTGCCAATCTGCGCTGCTCAAGCCAGAAACCTTGATTCCTCCCTGCTGCTTCATCACTCCTCATATCAAATTAATCAATAAAAAATCACATTGATTCTAATTCATAAATGTCTCCTGTGTCTTTCTACTTCTACTTCTCTGTATTACCACTGACATTACCTTGATTCAGACTACGTCATCTCTCACCTGGATCATTACAACCATCTTCCAGATGTTCTCTGTGTATCTGGTCTTGCCTCCTCATTTTCATCATGATGAGGCAGCTGTAGCTGAAAGTTGATACCCACTTTCATCACTCCTATTCAGTATGGTACTGGAAGACCCAGCCAGAGCAATTAAGCAAGAGAAAGAAATGAAAGGTATCCAAATTGGAAAGGAAGAAGTCAAATTGTTCCTCTTTGCAGATTACATGATCTCATATCTAGTAAAACCTAAAGACTCCAATAAAATACTCTTAGGGGTGATAAATAAATTCAGTAAAGTTGAGAGATACAAAATCAACATGCAAAAATTAAAAGCATCTCTATACATCAATAATGAAATAGTTGAGAAAGATATCAAGAAAGCAGTTTCATTTACAATAGCTACAAATAATACCTAGGAATAAATTTAACCAAGGAGATAAAAGACCTCTACAAAAAAAACTACACAACATTGATGAAAGAAATTGAAGAAGATACAAACAAACAGAAAGATAGCCCATACTCATGGATCAGAATAGTTAATATTGTTAAAATGACCATACTACCCAAAGCAATCTACAGATTCAATGTAATTCCTATCAAAATACCAACATGATTTTTCACAGAAATAGAAAAAAAAAAATCCCAAAATATGTAGGAACCAAAAAAGAGCCCAAATAGCCAATGGAGTCCTAAGCGAAAAGAACAAAGCTGGAGGCATCACACTACCAGACTTCAAAATATATTATGAGCCTGTAATAACCAAAACATCATGGCATTGGCATAAAAACAGACACATAGACCAGTGGAACAGAATAGAGAACCCAGAAATAAATCTATGTACTTACACCCAAATGATTTTTGATAAAGACACCAAAAACATTTATTGGGGAAAAGACAGTCTCTTCAATAAATGGTGTTGCAAAAACTGGATATCCATACGAAGAAGAATGAAACAGAACCCCTATCTCTCACCACATACAAAAGTCAACATAAGTTGGAATAAAGACTTAAACATGAGACCTGAAACTCTATAAAACTATTAGGAGATTACATAGGGAAAACAATGGAGAACAATGGTTTAGGCAAAGTATTTAGGGCTAATGCCCCAAAAGCATAGGCAACAAAAACAAAAAGATAGACAAATGGTACTATACTAAACTAAAAAAGAAATCAATCCCATTAAAAAGTAGGCAAAGTATCTGAATAGACATTTATCAAAAGAAAACATACAAATTGCCAACAGATATATGAAAAAGTGCTCAACATCACTAATCTTCAGGGAAATGCAATCAAAACCACAATGAGATATCACCTTACTGTAGTTAGAATGGCTATTTTTAAAAAGATGAAAAATAACAAATGCTGGTGAGGATGCAGAGAAAAGGGAATTCTTAAACACTGTTGGTGGGAGTGTAAATTAGTATCTCCACCATGGAAAACGGAATGGAGGTTTTTCAAAACACTAAAAATAAAGCATCCATATGATCCCACAATCCCACAACTGGGTGTTTATCCAAAGAAAAAGAAATCGTATATCAAAGGGATACCTGCATTTTCATGTTTATTGCACCAGTATTCACAATAGGATAAAGAAAATGTGGTTTATATACACAGTAGTATAATAATATTTGCCATAAGAAAGAATAAAATTATGTCATTTGCAGCAACATGGGATGGAACTGGAGGTCATTACATTAAGTGAAATAAAACAGGCACAGAAAGAGAAATACTGCATGTTCTGACTCATATGTGGGAGCTAATGAAGTTGATTTCATGGAGGCAGAGAGTAAGAATGATGGATATCAGAGGCTATGGAGGGTGCATGGGTGGCAGAGGGGATGAAGATCTCCTCTGTATGTGTTCTAATGTTTGACAGCAGAGTAGGGTGACTGTAAACAACAATGAATTATACATTTCAAAATTGCTACAAGTGAGGACTTGAAATGTTCCCAATACATAGAAATAATAAATCTTAGAGGTAACAGATACCCCAGGCACCTGACCTGATCATTACACATTCTATGCAAGTAAAATAAAATCATATGTACCCCATATATATAGATAAAATATTGTATAGTGATAAAAAAAAGTATTCACAAGCATGATACTTACAAACAAAAAAAGTATTGGAGGAAAAAAAAACAATTTAATTTGCATAAAACTTTGAAGTGAAATATTTAAAATTTTTTTCCAATAAAAAATTTTAGTTTGCAAGTATGAATATAGTTTTTACACCAGGATTTATTTTTGAGTGACATCACCAAATTTCTAATTAAGATTTTCTAGTGATGACCTCTCTGAAATCACGGCAGTCATCAACCTAGAAGAAACTTTGGTATTATAAGTTGGTAGTAGTAAGTGGCATTTTTTCTAGATTAATGGAAACTCCTTTCTCAACATTAGCCAGAGTTTGGATAACTTGAACTATATAAGTGGTCTTTAATAAATGAAATCCTTAAATCTAATAGCTTTTTCTATCCTTTCATGGAACATTATCATCTCAAAATGTATGATGATAATCCAAAAGAGTTCTAATTCAATGGAATTTTTCATATCAAAATTTCAAAATAATAATGAAACTTTTCCTCAAGTATGAGCTAATGTTGCTCTGATAGTCTATACTAGCCAGAGTTCTCCAGAGAAACAGAATCAATGGGATGTATCTGCATATAGAGTTGGCCTTCCATATCCATGGATTCAACAAGCCATGGATTAAAAATATTCAGAAAAAAATTGCATCTGTACTGAATAAGTACAGACTTTTTTAGTCATTATCCCCTAAACAATACAGTACAACTATTTGCATAGTATTTACATTGCATTAGATTCTATAAGTAATCTAGGGATGATTTAAAGTATATGAAAGCATATGCATAGGTTATATGAAAATACCATATTATTTCATACCAGGGACTTGAGCATTCACGGACTTTGGTACCAAAGGGACATCCTGGAATCAATCCTCCTTTACGGATACTGAGGGGCAACTGTGTGTACAAACACACACACACACACATGTATATATACACACACACATACATACACATACACACATACACTCACAGAGATTTTAAGAAATTGGTTCACATGATTGTGGAGGCTTGGTGAGCCCAAAAATCTGATTAAGAGGCAACATTGTAGCACCAGAAGTGCAAATCACAAGAATGAAGAACATAGACATCACAGTCACACAAACTGGAACCAAAGCTCTTTTGGAGCTAAAGTTTCTTTCTCTGCACAATGCAGATAATACCTCTCACAGGTCTGATGTGAAGAGTAAATGAAAAAATAAGTATGCAGTTCTCAGCATAGTGGTTGATGCAGAGTAAGTGTTCAACAAATAGGAGCTGCTATTATCTTTGTTTATATTTGAGGTTTTTATGTTTTGTTTATAATTGTCTTTGTTATTATCCTAGTAAAAGAGCTGGGATTGGATCCCAGGACTTTCTACTCTAAAGCTCATTTTCAGTGAGCAATCTTCCTTAAGCTAGTTTTCCTAAAAAACTGGTCAAAGACTAAATACCCAAGAAGAAAAAAAAAGGAAGAGAATAGATAAAATTGGTGCTAAAAATATAAATCCTGAGGTGCATAGCAATCACCTCATAGAAGCCTCTCACCACCAAGATAGGAGTGGGTAGAGACACTTCCCTTAGCTGTTTTCAAAACATAGTGGCGCCATTTGTGTTGTGGTGCCAGAAAAGGAAGGCCTTCTGCTTCCTCTATACTTCGGCTTATTCATCTCTATGTCTATGGGGAAAAATAAACTTCTATTAGTGAATCCACTCTTAGAAGGTAAGCCCCTTTCAACAGCAGCTGCAGTTCAGAATCCACCTACCCACTCCCAGCCCCATCTGCTGGTGAACAAGCCGCCAACAGCACTGAGTGACCCTTTTCTCCCCTCCGACCCTTCCTCTTAATGGCTTCTGTTTAGATTTTTCTTTATCACAAATGCTGAGCTTTTTGAGTGTGAGACCTATCATATTTTGCTCAAATCTGATGGTGGTTATGGTGGTTGTTGCTCTTGCTGCTGAAATTGCATTTTTGATAAATTAGACTTCTAGGCATAGCTTATTCTGACCACAGCTAGTTGTCATTTCATATTTCTATCTGTGAGATATAACTATCTGCTCTCTTCAAAACCAACAATCAAAATAAAATAAAACCCTTTCCCCTTCTTTTAGGTGTTTTGGGAATGTTCCTGGGAGCTGTGGAGAAACATGAAATACAGGACAAAGCCCCTTCTCTCAAAGGGCTTTATTCTAGAGCACATAGTGACAAGTATTAATACATGGAACTCAAGAAGAACAAATATATCCCCACATTCATCAAACATATTAATTATTTACAAGGTGCAAGGCATCGTGGTGGATACTGTGAATACTGAAAAGCTGTCTTATATGTGTTTTCCACTGTCTGAGCCTGAAGTTGAACAGGGCTACTCAGCGGAGACAATGGTACATACACTGAGCCTTGAACTATAGGTTTAATGTCAATCGGTGGTGATTGTAGGGGAAAAAAACTCACATAAAGGAAAAGACATGGTAAGAAAAAATATGACAGAAGCAGGGAACTCTTAATAATGTAGCTTTGTTAAAACATGGGCTAAGAATTAAAATCACAAAAGCTAAGCCTATAAACATAAATTGATAAATACTATAGAAGTATTGAGTTTATATATGGAAAAAAAAATTTTTAAGAATTGGCATAATCAAAGAAAGTCTCCAAACAGATTTATATGAAGATTAATATAGTAGTGACAACAAACCGTGAAAGCACAGATTTGGAACGAGAAATTGTTTAGTCTATGATAAATTATCCAGGTTTGAATACTTACAGTCTGGAACAAGTAATATGATGATAAGAATTTAAAAGAGAATGTGAATGTGATAGTTCCTGTGAAGGTAGATCCTCCAGTACCTAGTGTCTTGTACAGGTAAGAACAAAGGGTCAAAGGCAGCTCCAGTATACACGGAATAACCAAAATAAACCAGCAGTACCATAAATATGAATAGATAAGTTGGGGGTAGTGATATGTGGGCTGGGGCAGGGAAAGGAAGAATTGAGGTTGAGCTGTTGACCATCCAGTTGGCAAGTGGGACACAGGAGCAAATCTGAGAAGATAAGTGAGTAGAAGACAGAAACTTAAGCCTTTCTATGTGGAAATGATTATTAACATCATGAGCATTAGTGACATCACTGAGATAAGAAGGGCATAAGAGAAGAAAGGGCATTTACATTTTTTGATCACATATTACGTATCAGATACTGGATTTGGTATATCTCATTTATCTAGTATAAAAATTATTGGAGAAAGTCCAAGGGGAAAAAAAAGAAAATACATCAAAGGAGAAAAAAGAGTGGGAGGACAAATGGATAAAGAAAAAAAATCAATATATCATCATGTTATCTAAAGCAAAAGGAAAAAGAAGTGAGGCAGAGGTTGGTCTACATTGTCACACGCAGCATGAGGGGCACACTGAAGACGAAACTCAAGACAGGGTTAATTACTAATGTTCTTTGCAATTCATGACATAGAGCACGGGGAGCAAAAATGAGATTTCGAAGCAGTAAGATTGAGTTTGTGAAATGTTCAGGGTAGCATATGACAAAGACAAGTGTCTTTTCTTTTATATCCTCTTGTGCTACAGAAACCAATGCTTAGTTTTCCCTGTGCTTTATCCCTTGCATCTTCTCCCTTGTGGTCTTTTGTCTAATTCCCTTCCATACAACTGTGAAAAAGATGGCTCTAGAACAATGGACCACTCATTAAATATGAATGAATATTTATAGAATCCCATTTATATACCTAATGCTAGAAATACACCAGTGAATTATTTTTCTTCCTAATGGTTTAGAGCATTTTTTCTATGTTAACTACTGTTGCTTTGAGTGTGCTATCAAATTTATTCACAAAATGACATTGGCAGGTCATTGTTATTATTTTTATTAGTCAATGAGGTACACAGAGGCATAGAGAGATTAAATAACTGTCCTGAGCTCATACAAATAGAAATTGGAGGCAATTTTGTATGCATGGATTATGTCTCTTTTTCATATGTGATTTAGATGGAAATGTAATATGGCCCCAGACTCATAATCTTAATTGCCATTTTGTGCTTATCTTTATTTATTTCCAACAAACCCAATAGACAATGGCATGTTTATACTGGAAATGAACATCTTCAAAATGAAAAGAAGTGAATAAAAGAAATTTTAAAATTAGCAATTTGCAAAAATAATATACATTATTTTAATTCAATATTAGAAAAATTGCTAAGTTTAAGACAATTACTAAATCTTATATTGTGAACTTTTTTGTCAGCATAAATTATCATTGTAATTGAGGTATTATTGTTGGATTGCATGTGAGACTCTTTCAAAGGTATTGTATTCAGTTTCTCCTTTTATGCATTTATTTCATGGATTTTTAACTTTTTTCTTATGTAGATATATTTCATATTTATGTATTAATATTAGTCAGGTTTTTCTTTCTTAATTCTTATAATCTAGTATATTGTAGGTTTTTATATCTTTTCTTTATTGCTTTGATTGCAAAACTGCTTATTAAAAACTGGCTAAATAAAAATAATGTTGTAATAAGGGTGGGGTGATTCATTTGTTTTTATAAAAGTCTTTCCAAGTTGTTCTCCTCATTTTTGTTTTAATATTCAGCCACAGAAACTAAATAAACAAAACCCCTCTAGGGATGATAGGAATGTAAAACGCACACAATTTTCATCTTCTTATGAGACATATTTAGATTATTACGCAGGTGAAGAAAGGTCTTAAAGAGAAATATTGATTTTTCCATTTCTGTCTAAGAGTCAAAGAGATATATCTCTTGGTTTTCTTTTATAATACCCAAGCATTCCATCAGTTCGGTCACATATTTAATCAATCATGCAGATGTTTGTTTGATCAATTGTCCAGATGTTTTTGTCAACTTTATGTGAAATAATTGAATGATTCAAACTGACTTAAGTTGTTATCTTAATGTACAGCAGAATTAGACTGAGGAAAGTATTAAATGGAGCTCATCTACACAGCCTTAATGAAGAAATAGAAGGTGGTGCTCATATATCGCCATCAATTCTTATGGTCATGCTTATTTACTCTAGTAAATTGAACTCATTAAAATTTGTTAGAGAGATTCTGCCCACAGAAATGAACCACTTAGGATGAAGTGATACATTTAAATATTTTTTCAGTTCTATAAAATTTGAAAAAAAATCCAGATTGGTAGCTAGGTTTTATATTTGTCTCACTTTGATGAAGTTCAAAACTGGAAATGCCGCTTTAGTTACCTTAAAATTAATTGTTGTCAAAATAAAATTAATAATATTGCTTAAATTATTGCATAATGGTGCCTACAATAGTAGCATAAAGAAAGGGCAAGATTTGGAAACAAACATGTCTACTTTCAAATACCAGCTCTGCTCTTGTAATGAACCTGATCTTGGGTAGGTACATGACTTCCCTAATCCTCAATTTACTCATCTGTAGATTTCAGTGTTATTGTAAAGATTAACTATAATAAACATACAATGCCTTGTGCTTGTACCGATTATGATTTTCCTAAATTCTCAGAATTGGTATGTTTTTTTAAAATCAATATGGAATTTTAGACTTATACTAGTTTTTGTGATCTTCCTAGCCTCAACCTAAAATGTACAACTATTTGGGGCTAGTATTCACTCATTCATTTAATATATGTTCTTTTAACACCTACTTTGTTTCTGGTACTGTCTTGGTAATGAGGTTACATTGAGGAACAAATAGACATAGTCTCTGACCAATTAGGATTTGAAATTAATTTGTAAGAAAGAATAAATAAGTGAATAATTAGATAAATACATGACTGTGTAATGTACTCTACTTAAACAAAGTATAGTTACTGTAAGGAAGCAGAAGTGAAAGGCCTGGTTTATATTGGATTGTCCAAGAAGGGTATGAGTAAGTGACATTTAATTTAATTCCTGTAGGGTAAGTATGATTAGCAGGTATATCATAAGAAAAATGGCAATTCTAGACAGAGAAAACTAATGTGTAAAAATCACAAAATTGGTGAGGTTGGAAGTCTGAACAAGAGGTGGCATGATCAGAGGGGAGGCAGGGTAGTGGAAGAAAAAGACTATAATATAAAAGCATCTTGGAATAACTCAAATATAATCTTGAAATGCTTGAAATAAGCACATGCTTTAGCCTGTCCTCTCACTTTTTCTACTAAATTCATACAGAAGTTAGAAAAGAACATTTTAAATGTTCAATGCTCAAAAGCGAGAAGGAGAATTCTCAGAGGAACGAACATGAAAAGAAATCCTGAAAGCAGAGGTCAAATTAAAAACAATGAATGGAAAACATGCAAGAGACAGTTCTGTCACAGAAACTGATACATAACAAGGCTGCTTCATGCCCTCAGCAGTAGACACCAGGGGCCACAGAGCCTAGAGCAACCAAGATGATTAACTGGGGTACACAAAAATGAATGTATAAAGCAAATACTGATAGTTGTGCAAAGTAAAATGGACAAATTCATAATCACAGTGAGAGGCTGCACATCCTTCTCTTAGAAACCAACCAAGAAACCGCCAACTAATAAGGAGGGATCCGGAGGAGTTGTGTAATGTGCTTAACAAGCCTGACTGAGTAGCTATGCAAAGAAATCTACCATACACTCAAAACTACATATCATTTTCAAGCACACAGATTACAGCCACAAAAATTTACCATGCGTTAGACCACAATGGAAATGTCAGCAAATTCCATAAAGGTGATATTATGCAGGCTATAGTTACTTATTCATCAACAATTATAAGAAATTGCACAACTCAAAAAAAATCGCATATACAAGGAAATTAAACATGCAACATATGCAGGCGTGCACACACACACACGCACCCATGTCTCTGTACACATACGCATACAGTTCCAAATAATTATTAGCATAAAGCAAAAATCAATATGGAAATTTTAAACTATTTGGAGCTGAATGACAAATTAAAATGCTATGTAACAAAACTTGAGGGTATGACTCAAGCAAGACCGAGAGAAAAATGTGTGAACTCAGATGTGTCTATTTGAAAAGAAGATTGAAAATAAATAACCTATACTCTTAACACAAAAACCTAGGAAAATAAAACAAAATAAACATAAAATAGAAGAAAAATATAATATAAATAAAAGTATAAACCAACTAATTAGAAAATAATAAAAATTAAAAAACTGATGAATAAAAACAAAAACAATACTTTGAAGGATTGATAAGCTACGTTAGCAAGTACAATCAAGATTAAAAGGTACAAATATTTGTCAGAAATGAAAGATGAAACAATAGAGATTGAAAAATTATAGGAAGACAATAAACTTTAAAGCATTGCACTTGTAAATCTAGATTAAAGGGATAACTAATTTCAAAAAAATATATTTCAAATGTATGTATTTTTCAAAGTCTATCATAGTTCAAAAATGGGTTTAAAATTAATAATAATGATTAATAAAAATATATTCTCCAAGAAAATTTAGAAAGGGAGAAAAAAGGAATCCAGCTAAGATGTTCCAGGCGAGTAAAGGCAGTGGCACAAAAAAGTGTTTCTTATTAGTGCATGTAAGTGGGCTGTAGGATTCTGTGCCATGGAAGGTTTTGATGCGAGAAGGCAGGAGCTGAAATCCCTGCCAGAGAACAGCCAGGAGACTCAGTAATTGCTCATAGAGAGAAGGGATGCTTAATACAGAAAGAAAGAAGCAATTTAAAATTATTTCTTAATATTTTTCATCACTGAAACCATTAAGTCTCAAAGAGTCATTCTGCATGTTTTTTCAGTCCTGAATCTCAGAATCTAGGCTATGAGAATTTTTTTTTTTTTTTTTTTTTTTTTTTTTTTTTTTTTTGTTGTTTATAGGGGTACAGGTGTTTAGGTTACGTATGATGCCCTTGCCCCCCCTTCCCCCCAAGTCCCAGTCCCAAGCATGTCCATCTCTCGGAGGGTGCGCATTGCACCCTTTGTGTATGCATATATCCGTCCCCTCCTCCCCCTTGTCCCTCCCCCTTCCCCCTCTCTCCCTAACCGACATCCAATAGATGCTATTCTTATATGTACACTTATGTGATGTTCAGTCACTACCAATTTGATGGTGAGTATATGTGGTGCTTGTTTTTCCATTCTTGGGATACTTCGCTTAGTAGAATGCGTTCCAACCCTATCCAGGAGTATACAAGAGGTGCTATATCACTATT
>RJWJ010006409.1:0-62663 GCA_004363605.1 Indri indri | reverse complement strand
TTTCTTTCTTTCTTTCTTTCTTTCTTTCTTTCTTTCTTTCTTTCTTTCTTTCTTTCTTTCTTTCTTTCTTTCTTTCTTTCTTTTTTCTTTTTTTTAAGCAATGGGATCTCCTTCTGTCAGCCAGGCTGGAGTGCAGTGGCACAACTATAGCTCACTGTAACTTCAAACTCCTGGGCTCAAGTGATTCTCCCACCTCAGCCTCCTTGAGTAGCTGGGACTACAGGCGTGCACCAACACACCAGGCTAATTTTTAAAATTATTTTGTAGAGACAGAATCTTGCTATGTTGCCCAGGCTGGTATCAAACTCCTGGCCTCAAGTGGTCCTCCTGCCTCGGCCTCCCAAAGTGTTGGGATTACAGGCGTGAGCCACCACACCTGGCCTGTTCTCTCTCAATGGAATTAGACACCAACACCTTTTGCCATGTGACTTAGTAGTGTCTTCCACTAGAGTGGGTGGAGAATATTTCCCTGCCTCATTGGTTTTGGTCTTGGCCATGAGACTTACTTTGGCCACTAGAATGTGGACTGAGTGGAAATGTGCCAGTCCTGAGCCTGGCCCTCAAGAGGTGTCATATATTTCCATTAGTCCTCTTGTGTTCCTGCCATTTGCTATAAGAAAAACATGCCTCAGGAGGCTGCTGCAGAGAACGGGAAGACCCTTGGAACAGACCTGAACCCACTCTGAAACCTGGTGTCAGACCCATGGGATCCCAGATGAGCTCAGCAGAACCATAGCCAATTACAGACCCATGAGTAAAAAAAATATTTATTCTTGTAAGCCATTGAGCTTTTGAGATGTTTGTTACGCATCAGAAACTGACTGATGCAAAGGCATATTGGATCTGACAGGCTTGATAAGCATTCTACTATTTCCTCCTGTAAGCAAAGCAATTAACTTAAATCTTGGCACACACACAGCGAATGCTTTATAAATAGGAACTCTTTGATTAGCATTGTGGAATGGCTAAACAATATTCTGACACCGTGTTAAAGGGGATTATGGATACATATCTTTCAAATCCTTAGGTTTAGGGGCTTTGCAATTGCTACTGAACTCTCTGACCATCAGGGTAAATGCTGGTGGTTTTGGAGGGTGTAAATTCACAGAGTGGGCAGGTCAGGGCTAATTGATGAGTTCTCTTCCTTAAAAGGGGATCCAGCACCATGGAAACAACAAGTGCATTCAGCTTTGTGACTGTGGATTATAATTACCAAGTTATTAACTGGAGCGTTATGTGAAAGATTGATGGTTCTTGCTCAATGTAATGTGTCCTCTAAATGCTAAATAATAAGTTAAATGCAAGGAATAAATAAGTTCAGTGGCTTATTTATGGGGTAATTATAGGATATTTTCAGCCCATAAACTAGGGCATCTGTAGAAACCCAATGCTATGGAGGAGAAAGAGCCCCAAATTAGAAACCAGGAGACCTGGATTCTCTGCCACCTGCTAGCTAGTGACCTTGAACAGGTTACATCATTGCTCTGAGCCCCAGTTTCTTCATTTGGAAAATTGTCGGGGCGGAGTAATAAAAATACCCATCTCATAGATAGTTGTGAGGAGTCAATGACATGATTATATACATGGTGCTGAAGACAGTGTCTGACACATAATAAATGGTTACAAAATGTTAACTATTATTATATCATTATATCTGAAATGCGAAATTTGACCTGGTTAGTAAGAGATTTCCTCTTTTGTGAGCTTTAGTCAATAAATAATTGGTACAATTTACAATAGACCATCAATCCATTCTTATTTTAAAAAAACACCCTTTAATTGTCCTTTTCTACTTAAAAATAATCAGAAACTTGGGTAAATACAGGCAAGAATGAAGATGAAAATAAATATCACCCGTCTAATTCCCCAGTCTAAATATAACCACCGTTAACATTTTTATGTAGGCTCCTGGTGTTTTTTTTTTTTTTTTAAACCCGTGTATAGAATTTCTTTTTAAAATATGAAATTGGAATCATACTGAACATGCTGATTTGCCACCTGCTTTTGAGATGTTTCCAGTGTCATTAAATATTCTCCTAACACACACTTTTTAATGGCTGCAGAGTAGGGTGTTCTTGAGGAACATCGTCTAAGTGGAAGAGTTATTCGTGGAAGCCTACTTAGCCCATTCACTTAAATTATACTTTCAGACTTTCTGAAATCTTCATTTCAAATTGGTCTTAAATGGGCCAGGGCTTGGCTTTAAGATTCCTCTCCACCTCCCTCTTCCTCCCACAGCTGCCCCCAAGCTCTCTGTCAAGCAGTTAATGATTGTACCAGGCACTTATACAGTAGGGGAGCTCTCAGTTTAAAGGGTCTCCGTGGTGAGCCATTTTGTAAAAGGGAAGAATGTCATTCAAATAATCACCCTCTAATTTCTCTGCTCAGCTGAGTTGTTTTTTTTTTTTTTTTTTCTCCCCCCTAAATTGAGTTCTTTCTTAAAGTAAGGACCATCTACAGGTTAAAAAATTCCCGACTAGCCTTCTTAAACCACCTTGCTTGATGCCAAGTAGCAATTTTTCTCTGAATAATAAGAAGAAATACTTCTTTCTGTCCCCTCTGCCACCCACAATCCTGGTTTGTTGACTCCTACTGGTAATATGTGAGATGAGTTTAAGTGATTTGTACATAAACATTTAAAAAAATTAATAGTTACGTACTTATTTTAATGCGGGTTAGAAATACATATCTATATATCTATATTGATATATCATGTAAATCAAACTTGAATATTATTGCTTAGGGTGAGGTAGAATTGAAGCACAGATTCATTTATGTGAAAATAACATGGCAAAAAAGTCAGAGATGGTGTGGGAATTCGACATTTGGTAAATCTGATTTGACGACTGCCATTTTGCAATCGTCATTTGGTAATTGACACTGGGTAGATACTGTCCTGGTTCAAGCCACCATCATCTGCCTGGACTTCTGAAGCCCCCTCCTACCAGGTGTCTGTGCTTTCATTCTTACCTTCCTCCAATCCATTCTCCACGCAGCAGCCAAAGTGATTCTTTCCAAAACGCAAACTGAAGAACTCTCTTCCTTCATGCCCGTCAAGGGCTTCCTGTTTTTCTTGAGATAAAAATCAAAACTCTTAACATTTGCTTCTAACAACAAGGCCGTGAGGTAGATATTGATATCCTTATTTTACAGATGAGGAAATTGAAGTTCAGAAAGAGTAAGTGACAGGCTCAAGGTCACACAGCTAAATAAGTAGTAGAAGAAGAATTCAAATCCAGGTCTTGTGATTCTAGGTTTCTGTTTATTGTACCTAAGCCATTGTACTAAAGCCATCCCCCAATGCATGCAACTAACAGATGTTCTTTTCTCAGACAGTCAGAAGAAACTAGGCATGTCAATTGGTAATGTTTGATTGGAAGCAGAAAAAACACAACTCAAACCGGCTTAAGCAAAGAGGGATTTTTTTTTTTTTTTAGCTCCAGTAACTGAAAAATCCAGGATTATTACAGGCTTCAGGCATGGCTGGATCCAGGGGCCCAAATGGCAAGATGCATTGTCTTGTTCTTCTCATCTTCAGTTCTTTGTTCTGCCTTTTTTGGGTTGACCCCAATCAGAGACATGTTTCCTCTTTATGGTCTTACATTGACTTCCAGTAATTCCCAGGAATACATCCTTGTAGGTCTACATCCAACAGGAAGTAAGACAGTCTTTGTCCCAGCATTCCCTGTAAAAGTCTCATTGCATCTCATAGGCTCTGATTGGGTCACGGATTATTCCTGACCCAATTGTTTTGACCAGAGGAATCGAATGTGCTGATTGGCTTGAGCCTGGGTCACAGGTTTTTATCTGGAGCTGGGGATGGAGCCCCACCTATAGCACAGTGGCTGAGAGTGGATGGACAGGATTCCTCAGAATACCATCTAATTCAGCACGCTTTGCTGGAGAAGAGAGAATGGATGCAGGTTGGCAAACACTACAGATGTCTAACACTTTATTCCTACCCAGGGACGTGACCCTGAGCATTAGTGTGGAAAATTTAGACTTGTGCAGGAACTAGGTAGGAAAGGAGGGAAGAAAGTGTGCTTTGTACAGTTATAGAATGGCTACAAGGGGTGATGGTGGCTCTGGCCCTGGGCAGAAGCAATGCTTGGCTCCCCGTTTGCTTCCTGTTTCAATTAAGGCTCCTGCTGTAGTCAGATCTTCCGTCCATGTCTTCAGGTCAAGTGCGAACGACAGTTCAGATTTTAGGGGAAGTGGAGGGAAGCTGGTACTCCATTTCATTCTCAGAGATCCTTTTTTATTCCTTTAAAATGAACATTTATTGCTTTTTTTTCTAATTGCAAGAATAAAACATGTTCATAAAAAGGGAAATACAGAAACTACTTGGTAGGTACTCAGTGATTATGTGGTTACCGGAAGAATAAACCTAAAATTACCCATAGCTTTATAACTCAGAGGTAACCCCTTTAATATTTTGGTTTATTTCCATCCTCTTTTTTTTCTATTTATGTGACTATATCGATTATATATAATGCACATGCACGCATGCATTTTTAAAGCAAAAGTTTGGATCTTATAAACAGTCCTCTTTAAATTTGTTTTCTCTTTTTTCCACTTACTATAGGTATTTTCCTATTCATCAAATAGTTTTGGAAAATATGAGTTTTAATGACTTCATAGTGTTCCAATATACGTACGTAGCATAATAAACTCAACCAATACACTACTATTGGAAGTATTCTATTTTGAAAATTTCCCATAAAACATCCGTATGCGCAAACAAAACTGTATTCATTTGTCTCAAGCATAGTTAAAGTTTGTAATACATATTGCCAATTTGCATGAGGGCTTTTATTTTAAAGTGTTTTTTAAAAAATTTTTATTTAAAAAAATTTTTCTGGAGACAAGGTCTTACTCTGTCACCCAGACTGGAGTGCAGTGACACGATCATAGCTCACTGTAACCTTGAACTCCTGGGCTCAAGTGACCCTCCTGCCTCAGCCTACAAAAGTGCTGGGACTATAGGTGTGAGCCACCACAACCAGCTAAACTGCGATGTTTTTGTTACGTGGATACCTTTTATAATGCTTAAGCCAGGGCTTTTAGTGTGCCCGTCACTCGAATAGTGTTTTTTGAGGATCCTAAATATGACACTTCAGTGCCTTCTAGCATAAAGTGCTGCTGTTAGAAAATCTAATGACAATCTGATTTTATTTACCTTGTAAGTGACTTGGTTTTTTTTGGCCTGGTGCTCAAAGTATTATTATTTAAAATCCAATCATTTTTTAAAGAATATGTTTCAGTGTTAGCCATTCTGGGTTGATTTTCTTGAATTACAGTCCTTAGAGTTTGTTCTCTTTCATTGGTTTGGATCTCATCTTCAGGAACTTGTATCCTGTAAATATTCCGGAGCTATCATTTTCTTAATTTCTTTTAGCCTGTTGAAATGTTAGCTTATAGTTGTCTTTTTCTTTTCTTCCTTTTTTCGTGGGCAGGTATTTCTGGCGTACTTTCTTTGTCTGTAAATTCTCTTTTTTCTTAGGATTTTGAAGGGAATTTGACAGTGATGCTTTTCGACTTGTTTTGAAACGAATGTCCGTATACTTTTATGTGGAGAAATCAGACTAGGCTAGCTTTTCAAGCTTTCTGTTTCTAGAACTCCGTCTTCAGTTGTTTTCACTAAGTGATCAAAAAGACAGCCTAATACTTCCAAAAGTGTCCTTTCTCTACTCCCCCACTTCTGCCTGCATCCAGACCTCTTTCCTCTGCCCCTGTTGTCCCTGTCCTGTTTGGATTCTACTCTCAGAAGTTTCTCCTCGGTGCATGCCTTGGCCCTGGAAGACAGCTTTGATTTGCTGGAGTGGAGAATCAAGGGGCCGAGACCTCTTCAGCGCTAGGGCCTTATCTCATGGCAGTCCCCTTGCACTCCCCTTTGAGCTGCAGTCTGCAGACCCCTTCCCAGTTTCAGCTGATGCTCATAGGTTGACCTGCCTTGGTTGCCTGTGAGCATCAGCTGGTGGTTTGCGGGTGTCAGGGAAACCCCTTTTTCTTCCCTCTGTTTCATCTTGCAAAGATGCAGGCAGGCACCACCTGGGTCCAGTAGCTGCAGATGGTTCATCCCCACTCACTCAATATTTTGCTGCTGATGGTGTCTGTGAGATTCTGGCTTTGCTCTCTGTTTTAGGTCAGGTTCCCCAGATGCAGAGCCTGAGATGGGGACTCTTGTGCACGTGATTAACTGGGTGGGGGTGCTCTCAGAAGAAGAGGAGGGAGGGAAGCAAGAGAGAGAGCAGAGGAAGGAGCTAAGCAGAGATGTAGTCTCAGCCAGAGAACAGCAAGTACTTGAGCCTGGGAAGAGCTCTGGTGTGTGAGCTGCATCGCAGACTTGCCCTACCTGAGGTAAGAGGAATGGCCTTTTTACTCCATGTCTGTCAGTCATTGGCTGTGGGCTGCTCCCTGAGAGGTGTACCATCCTGGACAAGGGGCTCCCATTTAACTGAGAGCGATTCTCCAGAGACGGGGCAGCTGTGAGCCCTGAGTGTGGAAGATGGGTTCATCAGCCCATCCGATACCATCCACTCTGGTCTCCTAGTTATTCTCTCTGTTTTCATGGGAAGTGTTGGGGAAATTCTAGAACCACATGACTGCCTTCGTCACCTTTCCAGAATCTCTCTTTTTTTTTTTTTTGAGACAGAGTCTCGCTTTGTTGCCCAAGCTAGAGTTAGTGCCGTGGCGTCAGCCTAGCTCACAGCAACCTCAAACTCCTGGGCTCAAGCAATCCTACTGCCTCAGCCTCCCAAGTAGCTGGGACTACAGGCATGCGCCACCATGCCCGTCTAATTTTTATATATATATATATTTTTCGTTGTCCAGCTAATTTCTTTCTATTTTTTTAGTAGAGAGGGTATCTCGCTCTTGCTCAGGCTGGTCTTGAACTCCTGAGCTCAAACGATCCACCCGCCTCGGCCTCCCAGAGTGCTAGGATTACAGGCGTGAGCCACTGCGCCCAGCCCATCCAGAATCTAAGTTATCCTTTATGGGTGGGCTTTCTTCCTCCACGATGTACCCAATCTCTTCTTTTCCACTGAGTCCATGTCTGAGAGAAACAGAATCCTACAATATAGGTTGAATATCCCTTATCTAAAATGCTTAGGACCAGAAGTATTCAGATTTTGGATTTTTTCAAATTTTGGAATATTTACGTTATGCTTACGAGTCCAGCATCCCTAATCTGAAAACCCCAAATCCAAAATACTCTAAAATGTGAAACTTTTTGAGTTCTGATATGACATTCAAGGGAACTGTCCATTGGAGCATTTCAGATTTTGGATTTTCAGATTAGGGACACTCAACCTGTAATAAATTAAGAATTATATCACGATGTCCTTGAGGCAAGAATTTATGTCTTTTTAGTGTTGAGTCCCCAGTGACTTGTAAACTGCATGTGGTGGCTATAACCAGTTCATCAGGCAGACTTTTCTTGATGGGGTCCAATGAAGAGAGAAGTATACTGTCTATGGATTTTTGTCTCCTGTTCTTGGAAGAAATCTCTGACAGGTTCCCTCGCTTTTGGGAACCATATGTTTACAAAGGCAGGCTCCTTTTAGTAACACAAAGCCAGATCTGTTATCTCATTTAAGTCTTCTCCTCCGTTGGAAGGAGGAGGGCTGCAGGGGAGAGCACGGGTAGATTTTTCACTAA
The DNA here is from genome assembly GCA_004363605.1 of Indri indri. NCBI lineage: Eukaryota > Metazoa > Chordata > Mammalia > Primates > Indriidae > Indri > Indri indri. The sequence goes on along the minus strand of RJWJ010006409.1, from coordinate 55,001 downwards.
TTCCCCAACCTACTGCCTTCTGTAGCAGAGCAGGCGCAGCTGCTGAGATTGCTGTCCTCCAGGCAGGGTAGAAGTCAAAACTGACTCTCAACCATGGGACACTTCTGTGGGTTTCCCAGGAGAGCCTCTGCTCCAGTCTCTGACCACAGAGCTCTTTCTGATTCCAGCCCCCTAGCTGCACCTCGGTCCCTTCTCATCTCCAGATGATACTCTTGGGCCAGATACCTTTTCAGATGATGCCAACCAGCTCCCTTCTGGGGGAACCTTTGACCAACCCCCCGTATCCCATCAGTGGAGGGGCGTCTTGCTCCCAGAGATGTCCTCTCTTCACTCTGGAAAACTCCAGACGTACACACAGCCTCTTGTCCTGTTGGATTTCTCCTGTTGAGGTTCTAACACCCCCTTGAGTTCTCCAGACTCCAGGAGGCATATATTAAGTTCTCTGAGGCCTCCTCTGCTTGGCTTGAGGTGAGGGGACACACTCCCCTTCCCCTTGTGGGGAGGTGTAGGAGGGCACAGCTCCACAACCAATACTCATCACAAAATCCTCACTCCACACCCCACCGCGAACCCGATCTCATTTTTGTAGCCCAGAGATGTGAAATTGACTTGCATCAGTTAAACTGCCAATCCAGTTAAATGCTCCCTCGACACGTCCTGTTCAGGTGCCATATCCTTAGTTTAGGATGTGGGGGTGTTGGCCCAACTTCAAGAAAGAAAATTATTTTAATGTCCTGTTCTTTAGCCACTCAGTAAATATTTGTTGGGTGGGTAATTTGTACAGGATGATAGTTTTGTTTTTAATTGAGAGAAGCTAATCTTTTTTTGGAAAATGTAGAGTGGGATTAGCATGTTAGGAAAATTTTAAGGACGTGTCAAAGTGGCCTTGCCAGTTTCTTGGCATGCAGAGCCCACTAGAGGGGAAAAGAAGGATCAGTTTGCGTAAAGCTTCTGGGGCCTCTTTGGAGGGCAGGAATCAAGACACCAACCTCTAATTTCCCAAATTCATCATTAGCGAGACCCGGTGGGAGGGACTTGTGGGGATCTTGATGGAAACCCAGTGGTACAGAGGAAACACTGGTCTGAGATTAGGTGAGTAATTGAAGAGGGAGCCCACAGGTGGCACCCTCTGCCAGACTGGCACGTGGAAAGGGTACTATCTTCCTCCTTAGAAGAGGGTTACTGGCCTAGTCTGGGAGCTGGTGCAAAAGGGGCCATTGCAGAGTGACCCAGTATTGCCAGGCACACTGTGACACTCCATTTTCTCTGGGATGCTCAGCAGTAGAATCAACCAGCACCCACTCCATTGAGCGATACCCTCCCCACCAATTGAAATGTGGATGTTGGATAAGGTGCTTCCCTGCACTGCTTAATGTCTCTGGATAATTTGAATAATTTAAAGGCTAGGGGAAGTTCTCACAGGGACATATACATATTGACATATGGACTCCTGCTAGTCTAGCCAGTGAAATTCTTTTCTTTTCTTTTTTAAAGAGACAGGGTCTTACTCCGTTGCCCAGGCTAGAGTGCAGTTTGTCATCATAGCTCACTGCAATCTCAAACTCCTGGGCTCAAGCAATCCTCCTGCCTCAGCCTCCCAAGTAGCTGGGACTACAGGCACATGCCACCACATCTGGCTAATTTTTTTTTTGTAGGGACAGGGTCTTGCTATGTTGCCCAGGCTACTCTCAAACTCCTGTGCTCAAGCGATCTTCCTGCCTTGGCCTCCCAAAGTGCTGGGATTACAGGTGTGAGCCACTGCACCCATTGGAATTCTTTAATATTATTTAAAAAGAGATCATCAGACTACAAAAGGGCAATGATTGATACAAAGGAATGTTTTGATAATGGGGGGATTTTAAGGAAAGATTGGGAACCTACTGTTTTAGGGTGAGACTTTCCCTTAAATTATATTAATATATCTCACCTTCTCTAACCCTGAACATGGCAGTGTTTGTATGTATGTGTGTTTTCAAGACACAAGGAAAAGGTAGAGAGGAGGGGCTGAAGAAGAAGAAAGAACAAATTAGACCTATGTGGTGTCTTTAATAAGGATGAATAACCCAACAGGGATTTTTTATGACTAGGTGTCTGTTTGAACTCTGCTGGGCAGGAATCATCTTTCAAAGCCGTTCTGAGTTGCCTTTCACACTCTCCCCAGAATAGCAACAGCATCAGTAGGAGCTTTCGCAGGTCAGGCCAACTCTGTTTCCCTGACAATAAGATCATCCTAGCCAGGCCCAGGTACTGCTTAACCAAGTTAGGTACAGAATAATTTAAAGCCTCAGCAGTCTGGATTTGGAAAACAGCTGAAGGAATGACAGGTAAAGGCTGATTTATGTTTTATTTGACTTGGAGGAGTAAAGGAAGGAATAATTGAGCGCATGGGTCTTAGAAAAAAATTGGTACGAAGGCATCTTGGAGAGGATTGTTATAGTCTCTGAATCTCATGATGTTACAGTCTCTGTCCTTATTACCCAGACCATATTTTTATATCCATTCTGGTTACTGTTAATAAAAATTTTTATCCTATGCATAAAATGCATCATTCAAGGACACTAGGTACCTCTGAAGATCTATCCATCCACCCATCCATAATCCACCCATCCATGTATCCATCTACCCATTCATCCACCCACATATCCACTCATCCACCTATCTGCTCACCTATTCATCCACTCACATATCCATCCACCCATCCAACCATCTACCCATCTATCTGACCACCCACCCATCCATTCACCCACCGTGGTTCATATGCTTATTGTGAGGATTAAATTAGAAAATAATGTATGCAAAGGGCCTGACAGTTTCTGGCACACAGTAAACACAACACAAGTCATAGATATTATTATTTATGCATGAAAGATGATTTTAGTTGTTACAGAAAGTTTTGCTTTATATTCACCTTGTAAGACCATATTCATTTGTATAAATAGGGAGCATCCTGGTAGCCCAGGTGAAAAAGGAAACATGATTAGTCATATTTCTGGCTAGCTAATATGGAGTACAGGGTGAGAAGAGTAGAGCAGTAAGGCAAACTGAGTCCTCTTGCTCTCTTTCCAAAAGCAAATTTATTATGGAGTTTAAGCTTGGTGAAAAGTGATGAGCTAATTTCCTGGGGAGCACTTCTGATTGAAAGGAGATTCATTCTTCTGAGTCAGTGACTGTCTCTAAGCCCAGCCAGGTCTCCTAGAAGAGGTCTAAACTGAATTTAGACCTTGATAGACAAACCTCCTTTCCCCAAACTGCAGCCAGTGAAGCAGGTGGCTCCCACTGCACCCATGAGGAAGAGGAAGTACACCCTTGGTGAGAGATACAAGCCCTGCCTAGTCTAACCTCTGCTTGACTCCCTAACCTCATCCCTTACTTCTCCCTTCTTCAGCTCCCAGCCAGAGTGACCATTTCCCATGCTGCCTTCCTTTACCCTTGGTACGCGCCGATCCTTCTGCTGGGAACAGCCCTTCTCTCCCTCTGCTCTATCTGCAACAATGCCCTTGACCCAGACAACCAGGGTTGCTGCTTGAGACCTGAGCTTCAGATGGTCCCACTCTGGCCTCCTCTGGCCTTATTCCTCTTCACAGAGTGAGGAATCCATGGGTCCAATGGGGCTGCCCACCTAGAACAGGTGTTCCTCTTCTAGATCACACTGAAGGTAACCTGGACTCCCAAAGTCCATGCTCAAACAGCTCTGAGCCCATGTCCAAGGCCAGTCCAGACCTCCTCCCTGGGCCCGTCTTCCCAAGGGCGAATGACACCACTTGTGTGTACCCCCTGGGCCTTCTGGGGACGGGAGATGGTTGTTGTAGGTGTACGGGCAGAGCTTGGATGCACAGGCTGGGGGGTCCATACACATATGCAAGTCCTCTCGTGGTGCAGGAGGGAGGGTGGGCAGGGGGTTGGAGCTTCTGCTTGTACTTGTATTAGATAGGGCTGCTGTGAGAAAATACCACAGACTGAGTGGCTGAAACAACAGAAGTTTATTTTTACACAGTTCTGGAGTCCTCACATACTTTATCTCACCTGTTCTTTACCAAGCATATAGGAGGGTGGCTCTTTAATTACTTGCATTTTGTAGACGAGGAAACCAAAGCTTGGAGAGAGAAAACAATTTGTCCAAGTGGCTACATAGGACGAAAGCTTCTTTGTCTCTGAAACTTAAACTTTAATTATGACACTAAGTCTTCCACAGAAGCTCGGTGTCCATTCATCTTTCTCTCTGGGTTATAGCCCTTCATGTTGTTGTTTTTTCAATTGCTTTATACTTATTTTTCTTATTGTAATATATGCTTATATTGCCATTTTAAGTGTACAGTTCAGTGATATTAAGTACATTCATGTTGTTGTGTAACCATCACCACTGTGCATCTCCAGAACTCTTTTCATCTTGCAAAACTGAAACTCTGTATCCATTAAACTCTAACTCTCCTTTCCCTCCTCCAGCCCCTGGCAACCACCGTTCTACATTGTATCTCTTGCATTTTTACTACTCTGGATACCTCATGTGGAATCACACAGCATTTATCTTTTTGTGACTGGCTTATTTCACTTAGCTTAATGTTCCCAAGTTTCATCCATATGGTAGCATGTGTCAGAATTTTCTTCTTTTTTATGGCTGAATAATAATATTCCATTGTATGAATATATCACATTTTGTTTATCCATTCATCTGTTGATAGATAACTGTGTTGCTTTCACCTTTTAGCTGTTGTGCATAATGCTATGAATATGGGTGTACAAATATCTGTTCGAGTCCATGATTTTAGTTCTTTTAGATATATACCCAGAATTGGAATCACTGGATAATATAATAATTATATTTTTAATTTTTTGAGGAACCACCATATTGTTTTCCAAAGTATCTACTGCACAATTTTACATTCCCACCAACAGTGCACCAGGGCTCCAATTTCTCCAGATCCTTGCCAACACTTATTATCTGTTTTGGGGTTTTTCTTCATAATGGTTATTATGTGTATGTGTGAGTGTATATTGTGGTATCTCACTGTGTAATGAGGTGGTATCTCATTATGGTTTTGATTTTCATTTCTGTAACAATTAGTGCTGTTGAGCATCTTTTCATGTGGTTATTGACCATTTGTTTATCTTCTTTGGAGAGATGTCTATTTAAGTCTTTTGCTTATTTTTTAATTTGGTTTTGTTATTGTTGAGTTGTAGGAGTTCTTTATATAGTCTGGATATTAACCCCTTCTCAGCTGTATGATTTTCAAATAAATAGTTTCTTCCTTTCTGTGGGTTCCCTTTTCATCCTGTTGGTTGTGTCCTTTGATGTACATAGGTCAATTTTGGTATAGTCCAATTTATCTATTTTTCTTTTGTTGCCATATTCAAGAAAACATTGCCAAAAACAAAAAAAAAAAGAAAAAAAGAAAACATTGCCAAACCCAATGTTATGAAGCTTCCCCTTATTATCTTCTAAGAGTTTTGCAACCTTAACTCTTCCATTTAGGTTTTTGATCCATTTAGAGTTAATTTTTATAAATGGTATAAGAAAAGAGTCCAATATAAATTAAGGGTCCGGCCTGTCTTTTCCCCATCAAATTGTCATAGAACCCTTGTCAAAATCACTTGACCATGTATACAAGGGTTTATTTATGAGTTCTTCCTGCTATTTTATTGTCTTTCTTGATGATAGTACCATGCTGTCTTGATGACTGTAGCTTTGTAGTAAGTTTTGAATTCAGGCCGTGTGAGACCTCCAACCTTGTTCTTTTACAAGATTGTTTTATCTATTTGGGGTTTCTTGAAATGCCATATGATTTTTTTAGGATGATTATTTCTATTTCTGAAAAAATGCCCTTGGCATTTTGATCAGGATTGCATTGAATCTAGAGATCACTCTATTAATCTTAACAATATGAAGTCTTCCAATCCCTGAATGTGGGGCGTCTTTTCATTTATTGCTGTCTTTCCCCTTCATGTTGTTTTATAATTGTCCATATATCTGTCTGCTCCACTTCTAAAGCGGTGCTGCCCAGTGCAGTAGCCACTGGCCACACATGACTGTTGGGCACTTAAAATGTGACCAGTCTAAATGGAGATGGCTGTAAGTATAAAGTACACACTGGATTTCAAAGGCTTAACAGGAAAATAATGTAAAATAGCCCATTAATGATCTTTTTGATATTGGTTACATGTAGAAATGATGATATTTTGGGTTAAATAACACACTATTAAAATTATTTTGACCTGTTAATTTTACATATTTTAATGTGGCACCTAGAAACTTTCAAACTGCAAATGTGGTTTGTGTTATTTTTCTATTGGACAGCCCTGTTCAAGACTGTGGCTTCGGCCGGCACGGTGGCTCACGCCTGTAATCCTAGCACTCTGGGAGGCCGAGGTGGGAGGATCACTTGAGGTCAGGAGTTTGAGACCCTGTCTATACTAAGAAATAGAAAAAAAAAAATTAGCCAGGCAACATAAAAATAGACAAAGTTAGCTGGGCGTGGTGGCTCAGGCCTGTAGTCCTAGTTACTTGGGAGGTCGAGGGAGAAGGATTGCTGTAGCCCAGGAGTTTGAGGTTGCTGTGAGCTAGGCTGATGCCACGGCACCCTAGCCCAGGCAACAGGGCAAGACTTTACCAAAAAAAACAAAAAGACTGTGGCTTCGCTGAGGATATGGACCTTCCCCATGTCTGTCTATAGACCTCAGCACATAGTCAGAGCATGTTCACTGACTATGTTCATATGAAGTATTCCACTTCACTGGGATCTTACTTCATCTAGCAGCTTTCTCTTTGCAAAATAGGGCTGGAAAGAAAGTGATTTGTTTAGCTCATCATTTGATTGATCCTGGCTTAGCTGGGGTTCCAATCTAGGTGGCCCCTTTTCCAAAGACAGCAGGACGAGGAGGGTGGGTTGGAAACAGCAGAGGCAGAAGCTCATCACTGCCATCCTCCATCCTGTAAGGGCAGCTTGGGAACCCAGATGGTGGCCTCCAGAGGGACACCTCCAGGACAGATTTGCCTCCGGGGGGCGAATGGTTCTGGCTTCAGGAAAGAGGATCTATTCCAGAGGAAGTCGGGGAGAGTAGATTTTGTTCCAGGGAGGAATGTTGCCCCAGGTGCTCCAGAAAGAATAAATAAATAAAGGAGCAGTGGCAGATGGGGAATATTGGCCAGGATGTGATGGTTCTCATTCAATTAAAATATCAAATAGGTCAGTAATAGGAATAGGGCACTTAGTGGTGGGCTTCCGATATCTTAAACCAGGCTGAGTGAGCAGGAAGATCAAAGTAACATTATCACAGGTGGAAAAGAAATGGCCACAAATTTTTTTCCACTTAAATATTTTTTTCCCTTTTTAAGAGTTGATATAGACCTGTTTGACAAGTCTAGCAACCATTTATATTTGCTTTTTAAAAGGAACTTTTAAAATAACTGTAAAAAGGCAGGGCCTATTTTTCTACTTAGGTTTCTTCATTTTGAAATTTTAAATGTTATATCGTGTCTTTGGGTCTGCCCAACTTTCTGCCAAGCGGGACGGGAATCCCTGGGTGACTAGGATCGAAGGAGAGGGAAGGCGGCAGGTCAACCTCTTGGGCAAATATCTGCCCTGGCCCTGAGAGAATGTGTCCAGTGGCTCAGTGGGTCTTGTATTCCGCAAAATCCACTGGTTCCAAGGAATGGAAACCCATTTGGAGTCATTCAGGGGAAAGGACATATTGAACAGACATTACAGAACCCCGGGGCATTGTGGGACTGCGTCATTGCAAGTGGCCACTTTTCTGTCCCTCCGGAGACGTGCGTTTCTGTGCTTCTATTCATCTGTCCTGTGATTCTCTCTGCTGAGTAACTTCTTTGCTTCAACCCCTTCATTTTGCTCTCACTTGATTTCAGCATGGCTTTGGCCTGCCATGGAGCCAACCCCAGAACTGACTCTGAGGTTTTGTGGGCTCCAGACTCACTATTCTCTGGAGGTCATTTCTATCTCTTTGTATTTTGAAGGTGAATGGGGGGAAGAAAATCTCAATTCTTGGGTAGAATGTTGGGGACTTCACATCTCCTACCAACTCAAAAAACTGCGTAAGGCCTAAGTTCCTAGTTTTTGTAACATGTCCTTTAAGTGGAAATAAAGTTTTGATGGTAAAACCCACGCTGAGAGCTGTGAGATACGGCACGACCTCCAGAAACAGAATTTGTCTTGGTCGTGTTTACTGTTCATTTCTTCCCCAAATCCACTTCTCTCGGTAGATAACCGGGAAACCAGTTTCTACTCAATTCAAATCACAGTTCCTCTTAGGATCATGCCCTTGCTGTTTTCAACCTCCCTGCCCTCCACTTCTCTTCATCTTTCTCCCCCTCCTGCTCTTGTCTGACATTGAGATGGTACGAGTGCACGTGGAACAAAATCAATAAAAAGCAAACTTCTAAGAAGGTTTTCACAGCAAGTCATTGAGTAGTGTTGGACATGCTGTTGGACTTGGGCTAAGAGAGCCTTGGCTTCAGGACCTAGCTCTGAGCTTGCAGGTTCCTTCACTTGGCTAAGCCTCAGTTTACTCACCTGTGGGAATGGGTAGAATGATGTGCACCCACTTGCATGCTGGTGAAGATCGAATGAGATAATGTATGTGAAAGAGTTTAATGAGGCAGATGATCCAAGGAGAGCCTCTTGAACAGAACAAAGGTGTTATCAGTGGATATTTCAGGCCTGCGTTCTTCTCTCTGTCCCTTTTGGTGATGCCTGGCGACATTCTGATTTCTTTTACACCCTTGAAGTTTTTCGATTGTGGCTGAGATTTCCTTATGGGCTGAAGTGAACTGGATGTATAGAACTGTGGTGTTTGCTGGATATTGGTGAGGACACACGGCTCTAGGCAGTGATCTTAGAGCCAGGGGTCAGGGCCACCTCTAGGCAGTTTCCCAAGTCTCGTGGGTACCTGCTGGCAGTCCCAGGATACTAAGGGCCCACAAGAAAAAGGAAAGATACTCAGGTGGTCCTTGAACAAGTGGGGACAAAGGGGTGGCGTATGGCTTTACATTCTGCAAGTCCCGAATTTGAACCTCTCTCTGCCATTTGTTAGCTGTGTGACCCTTGGGCAAGTTAGTGAACTTTTCTAGGCTTTGTTGGTAAAATGGTGCTAATAGCAGGCCTTATGGCTCAGGATATTTAAGAGAATTGCATGAGATACTTCCTGCCACATAATGAACATGCAGCCAGTGCTAGTATTGAATTTTACTTGTTTTTGGAGGCTGACTCCTTCCATCTTTCCTGAAAATGCCCCAATAGTTTATTATGGAATGTGGTTGTTATGACGAGGGGAGGGACTGGCAAAGACATTGCCTTGAGGACTGTCCGCCTGCCTGGATAAAACTTGGTGAAAGCTGGTTTACCTGGACCAGACGTGGGACATCCCATCCCCCACTCCTGACAGTCAACTTGGATTCCTCCACCTCCTGCAATCTTTACGTTCGACCCATTACTAAATTCTGCTGGTGTTTCTCCCGAAGTATATACTGAACGGAGCCCGTTCCTCCATCTTCCCGCCCCCAGTTGGAGCCACCACCATTTCTCACTAAATCATGGTAGCAGCTTCCTAGTGACTCTCTCTGCTTGGACTCCTGTCTCCCTGCCATACTCTCTCCCCGCAACTGCTGGAATGCAAGTTGAAAATGCAAATCAGACCACCTCCCCAACTCCTTAAACGCCCCCCACAACCCCTGGCTTCCTGCAGGACCCAGAATAACATCTAACATTTCCTACCATCTGCTGGGAAATGTTCTCCCTCAGTCCCTCCAGGGTGATTGAATTCTTCTCATTTTTCAGGTCCTCATTTAAATGCTGTCTCTGATCTACTTAAATGAGTTGCCTCTCATCCCTATTGTCTTTATAGTATTTACACCAGCTGGTAATTATATACCCATTTGTGTGTTCATTTATTCAAGGTCTGTCTTTCTCGCTAGACTGCAAGCTTGGAAAGGGCAGGGACAGTGTCTGTTTACCACTCCATCCTTGTGCCTGGCACATAGTAGGTGCTTTATAAATAACCAGAAGGACGAATGAATGCCATCAGGTCAGCTGAATCTGCAGAGATTCTGTTAGCCTTTCTTCACGTCATGCCTTCTGAGGGGCAGGAGCTCTGCACACGGGTGCGGTGGAGCACCCTGCTACTGGAGCATCACTCTGGCAAGGTAAGAGGCAGGAGAGCTTTGCAGGTAAATATGTGCATTCTGGTGCCAGACTCTCTGGGTTCAAATGCTAGCTCTGCCCCTAGTTACTGTGTGCCCTTCATCAGGTTACTTACCCTCTCTTTGACTCTGCTTCCTCCTTTGTCTAATAGGGATAACATTGGTATCACCCTATCAGGGTTAATCCAGGTGACGCTTGTGAAACCCTTGACCAGTTGCCTGGCCCGCTGGGTGTGCTGAGTGACTATGGCTGTGATTATCCAATTGGCATATGTTGAACAATTCCATTTCTGGGTGATTTTACGCCTTCTTTTTGTATTGTTTTGAAGTCAAAACACCACTTCTTCGACTGTGTTGAGCATCTATCTTGTGCTCTGCTCTGGGGATACAGAAATGAACCCACAAACACAATCCCTGTTCCCATGGGGCTTACATTTCAGTGAGGAATACAGGCTCCGAACACATAATGACAGGCGGGATAAGTGCAATGAAAGAGAACTAGAGTGTGAGGGAAGCAAATTCCAAGGGAAATGAAATGTGTGTGTGCGTGAGAGAGAGAGAGAGAGAGAGAGAGAGAGAGAGAGAGAGAGAGAGAGAGAGAGAGAGAAGGGGGGGGCATGGGTGAGTTCAGAAAAGTTCTACCCAAGAATGCAACTCTAAGCTGCAGGTGAAGCCAATGGTAGAGTCAGATGCATCTAGGAGATGGAAGGGGCAGTGGGAGGTGAGTGGAAGGCAGGCTAAGTACGGGGAGCCAAGGGTGCAGAGAACATGGCACATTTATAACGAATGTGTACAAATACGTACACAGCTGGAAAACCCGGTTTTGGAAAATAAACGGTTTTTCAGGGATCTCCCCTTAGAAGACTGTAAGATAAGGATTTGATTGCAGGAGTTTTATCTAAGAGGCCATCCTGAATAACAGTAGAAGAATGAGGGAGAGAGACAGGGAAGAGAAGGGGCCAGGAAAGGGTGAGTTATCAACCACTCTGGGCAACTGAGGAACCCTGGGGGCCAGTGTCAACATGCACCTGTTATGCCACCCAAAGGGTGACAGAGCTGGGGTGTTTATACTCTATTTTTCATCAGTCGTTGTTCGAGGCCTGCTCCCAGGGGGCATTCATTCCTTGGCACTTCCATCCTGCCACACATAACAAAGTGGGCTCCAGTTGCCAGTGAAAGCCATCAGGCAAATGAAAGCAGGTGCTGGCTGTTGGAAGTTGGGCCAGTGTGGTAAAGGAGAGGGAATAGGGCTGGGCACCAACCCTCTCTGATGCTTGAAGCTGTTGGGTTGAGCCTTCCCAGGTTAACAAGCTGTTGCGAAAGATTTTGAACTCTGTCCTTGGGGGAGCCACAGCAGAAGTGAGGCATAATCACCTAGAAACTGAGAAAGATTACTTTGGTTGCTGGGTGGAGAATGAACTAGTTTGAGTGAACACAGAGCATCTGGGAGGCAACTGCAGCTCTCTAGGCAAGAGATGACGGTGACTTAGAGCAGGTGGGGTGGGGATGGAGGGAAGTAAGTTGGAGAGAGGTTTAGGAGACAGAACAGACTAGATTTACTGAGTGTCTGCATCTAGGGAAGGTGGCAGCCCTTTTCCATAATACCTTCCTTATGCTAAATTAGATGCAGGTGTCCCTGAGACTTGGCAAGTGGGGCTGTAATTTTCCTATGCCTCCCACTGCCACCCCTTACCTGATAAAGCTCTGTCATCTGCTGCAGTCTCTCTGCCCACTCTTCATGGTACCTTCCAGGCTGCCAGGGCAGCATAAAATAAACAGCCCCTGCGTCCCTCCTTGCCAGCTTTCCTTCTGCCTTGCCCACCCTGCTGTGCCTAGCAAGGATTGGCTCCCAGTGCCAGCTTCTGAACCAGCATTATTGTCAAGGAATGTGGGAGCAGCCAGGCCAGGGAGCAAGGGGCGGGTGTGAGCGCTCCATTTGCCATCTGTGTCTCAAGCAAGAGCCGTGCCGATGAGAGCCAGAACCATCTCCGTGTGAGGCAGAGAAATGCATTTTAGCTGAGCTGGCACTGGGACATCATCTGCAGGCTCACGTGTGTGTCCCATGGGGGTCACTGGCGTCTTTGACTATAGGGCTGGGAGGCCAAGTCTTGAGATGAGGGGCTGGTGGTGAGGGCTGTAGAGGTCTGCTTTGTCCCCAAATCCAGCCCCTTTGCTGAGCCCTGCTGGGCACAGAATGCTGCCATGCTGGGCTTTGCATCTCAAGAAAGGTATTAACCCTGGCTAAACGTATCATTGTTGTTAAAAAATCATGCTATTGGCCATTTTCAACCATAAACATTTTATCTGGAGTTCAGATCTTAAGATGGTCATAATTGGAACTGATTATTCAACAAATATTTATATCTGGAAAATTCCTCTTTTCTTTTGAGTAAAGCCCACCCCCACCGCAATCTAGTACTCTAATTACAAGGACACCAAGAGAGCCATTGTTACCTCTTAGATGATTGGACCAGAAATAGACTCCAGACCAAAGCAGAACCAATTAGAATGCTTCCCTGGGAGTCTGGACTTAGAACTGAGACAGAAAAGTTACAAAGTTTCTAGTGCCTGAAATAGCAACATATGGAAAATGGAAAAAGGTGGGTGGCAGTTGAAGAATAAGTAAAGAAACTTGTCTTGAGAGAGAGAGAGAGAGAGAGAAGGAGGGGGAGGAGGGGGAAAGACATAGATTGTTCCTAAGGTCTAGCTATTTTCTATTAAGATTTTTTAATACATAATAGCTGTACCTATTTATGAGTACATGTGATTTTATTTTTTTTAAGACAGGGTCTCACTCTGTTGTCCAGGCTAGAGTGCAGTGGCATCATCATAGCTCACTGCAACCTCCAATTCCTGGGCTCAGTGATCCTCCTACCTCAACCTCCTGAGTAGCTAGAACTACAGGCATGTGCCACCACCCCTGGCTAGCAATCCAGATTCTCAATCCATGCTACACATGCTCTTTCTCTAGTGTTCCTCATCCCAGTACATGGTACCACTTCCCACACAATTGCCCATGCCTGTTCTTGACTTCTTTCCTAGACTCACAATACATATCCAGCCCATTAGCAAATCCTCTCTGCTCCAGAATGGCAGGTCAGAGTGTCAAGGAATTAACGCCTCTCACTTCAGAAGCTGCTTTTGACCAATGACTCTTGGGAGCTGGTGTATAAATACCCTCACTCCCTCATTCCTTTCCTCCGTGGGTGGGTTATTTCAGCTGAGACCTGGGGGATCAGTAGGATGGAAAAGTTGCGTCTTGTACTTTTCCCTAGAGTTTCCTCAAGGGATTAAGCTCTTATTGCCCTCCACGGTAGCTCGCTTAATAGGACACCCTTTCTTTGCTATGTCTTCTCCACTTCTGTACTGGTGTTTCCTCCGCTTCTTAAATATACCACTTTCACTCAATTCCTTGAGTGAATTCTGAATTATCAGAATGCCAACATCCCAGCCAAAGGCTCCAACATGTTTGACTTCCTTTTTTCTTTAAGAAAAAGAGCATGATGACACCAGCCTGAATGTTTTAGCCAACTAAACAAACTCATAAAACCAATTAGTTGTATCGATGAGCAATGTTTATGGGTTCCTACAGATCAATTCATAAATATTATAAAGTGCAACAATTTCTAAATAATGCCCTGTGACTAATGGCTCTGGTTGTAGTGGGTTTTATCACTTTGTTGAGTACCTAATTGTCCTCAGCCTCACTGTTTCTGTGACCTCCAACAACATGATGGTGACTCAGAGCCCAGCAGATTCAAGGTCAAAGAGGCTGCATTTCTAGCTTGTCTAGTGGGTGACAGGGATCCTGGTATTTCATTTTTGGAACTAAATCTTTTTTTTTTTTTTTTGGTAGTGGAAAACTATCACCCACTGATTTAGGAAATAGCATGTATTCTGACTTTGGTTTCAGAAGCCAATTCATTTGTTCACTCAGCAAATATTTATGGAGCACTTTTTAAAAAATTTCAAAATATTAAGGGGGTACAAATGTTTTTGTTACATGTATACCTTGTATAATGCTGAAGTCAGGGCTTTTAGTGTGCCCATCACCAGAATAGTGTTCATTGTACCTGACAGATGAGTTTTAACCCCTCACCCCTCCCTGCTTCTTGGTTTCCAATGTCCTTTTACATCTCTTTGTGCCCATGTGTGCCCATCTTTTAGCTCCCAATTATTAGTGAGAACATGTGGTATTTGTTTTTCCATTCCTGAGATACTTCACTTAGGATAATGGTTACCAGTTCCATCCAAGTTGCTGCAGAAGACATTATTTCATTCCTTTTTATGGTTGAGTAGTACTCCATGGCATATATATATACCACATTTTCTTTATCCCCTCATGAATTGATAGGCACTTAGGTTGATTCCACATCTTTGCGTTGTGATTGTGCTGCAATAAACATTCGAGTGCATGTGTCTTTTTGGTAAAATGACTTTGTTTTCCTTTTGGTGGATACCCAGTAGTGGGATTGCAGGATTGAATGGTATATGTCTACATTTATGGAGCACTTTCTGTATGCCCACACTATGCTGGATACTTGGAATATCATGATGAACTGGACAGGATAGGCTAGGATCGTGCTGCAGTAATGAGTTAACTTTAAAAATCCCAGACATTTAACACAACAAAGTTTTTGTTTTGTTTTACTCTTTTTCTCATTCACGCTACAACATCCAGTGTGGATCAACAGAGGGCGCTCTTCCACATAGTCACTCAGGAATCCAGGCCGATGCAACATTGTCTATGGCTGCAGTAGGACAATTGATAATTGATACCATGCCAGCTTTTCTATGCTTCAGCCCAGAAGTGAGGAGTATCAGCTCATGAGCCAGAATCAGTCACATGGCCCCAGTTAACTGCTGTTCTTGGAGAGCTTGCCTTGTAGAAGGCAGGAATCAAACAAATTGTTGCATAAATAATTATGTAATAATAATTGGGGGAAGGCTACAGAAGAGAATTCAGGGTCTGGTGAGAGTGTAAACCAGGAGACCCCATGCCTTCTAGGTGGTCTGCGATAGCTTCCCTAGGGAAGAATTATTTCAGAAGAGACCTGAGGGGATTCATAGGAACTGGTCAGGTAAAGAGAGAGAATGGGGCACCCAGCTGTCTCACAAAGACGGATCACATCAGGTTCAACTTTCAAAGCACTTACAGTTGTATCTCGAGAGACAAGAAATGTGTAGAAATAATAATAATACCAGTTAGTCAACAATGACAGCCCACAAAGGTGAGCATGTGCTGTGGTATAGTGCTTTCTGTGCGTTTTCTCATTTAGTCTGACCTCACAACAGGTTTAGAAACACACTGCCCAGCAAGTGTCTGGGCAGGACTTGAATTTGAGTGCGCACCTGAAGTTCATGCTCTTTGCCACTGTGTCCTACTCCCTCTGGAACGATTGCTCGGTGACTGACCGGCTTAGCTCAGGGGCTCAGTGACCACCAGGGCGTAGGAGAATGATCACTCACTTTTAGGCTGATCTTCCTCTGCTTCGCTGGTGAGCATCTGAATCTTTCTAGACCTCAATTCATCGTTAAAATGAGAGCATTTGGCTGATTGGAGCTTTTTAAAAGTGTTTTAAGGTAGTGGAATATTTTAAAAAATATTTTTTATTTTTAATTATGGGTACATCACAGTTGTATATCTTTATAGGGTACATGTGATGTTTTGATACAGGTAAACAATGAATTAATCAAATCAGGGTAATTGCGTTATCCATCACCTTAGGCATTGTGAAATATTTTTTTAAAAATGTAATCTAATATATAAAGCAGATAGGATAGTTGGTAGCCTGGGGAAGATCCCCAAACTTCACCATTCCCTTTAGCAGTACCTGGGGCCCCTGGGGAGCCTGGCATATGATAAATGCTTAGTAAACTACTGGACCAACTAAGATTACTTCCAGCCCTCAAGGATGCCAAGTGTTACCAGTATTACAACTGGCTGTGGCTATTTGGTGATAAGGCTGGACGCTTTCTTATCCCTTGTGGCAGGTAGAATAATGCCTTCCCACCCACCCGGAAGATGTCCACATCTTAATCCCTGAGACCTGTGAATATGTTGTTTTCCATGGTGAAAAGGACTTTGCACCTTGGAAAGATAAGATAAAGTTAGAGATCTTGAGATGGGAGGATTATGCTGGATTACCTGGGTGGACCCAAGGTAACCTCAGAGGTCCTTGTAAGAGGGACATGGGAGTCAGAGAAGGAGGTGTGAGGATGGAAGCAGACGTCAGAAAAAGAGATTCGAAGGTGCTACGCTGCTGGATTTGAAGATGGAGAAAGGAACCACCAGACAAGGAATGTGGGCAGCTTCAGGAAGCCGGAAAAGGCGAGGAAACAGATTCTTCCGTAGCACCTCCAGAAGGAATGCAGTTCTGCTCGATTTTGCCCCGTAAGACACGTTTTAAACGTCAGATCTCTTAAAACTGTAAGATAATAAGTTTGAGTTTTTTAAAGCCACTGAGTTGTGGTTATTTGTTACAACAGCAGCAGGAAACTCCTATGCTCCCGAGACAAGAATCTTCCCCACCCCACAAGGGGCTTGTGTCTCCGCTAATGGTCAGACCATCAATTGTTGCTTCCTCGCACCAAAGGCCACCGTGTGTCAGCCACTATGTCTGGCACTTTATTTCTCTGATCTCATCTGACACTCCAAACAGCCCTGTGAATAGGGATTGTCATGTCCATTTAGTAAAAAGGAGGGAACTGGGACTCTGAGAGGCTGCATCACCAGCTCGAGGTCACACAAGAAGACACTGCGTGTGTGGAAAGAGGAGGGCTTTGAAGCAAATCCAAACGTGTATGGTTCTGCAACCATCACTTTTCTCTTCTGCCTTTTGAAGACATCGTTTCTCGAGGGTGCTGGGAAGGCATCCAGACTCCAAGCTTGCAAACAGTGCCCCTTGCAAAGTCAGACTCCAAACCTACCCTCGCTGGTGTAGGATATCAGCGTCTTTATGAGTATGTTGTTGTGTGTGGAAGGAGAGTGGAGTTTTGCACTGTGTTTAATTTCGTCTGGGCAGCACGTTCCTGGGGAAGCTCAATTTTCTTCCCTTGAAAATGGAGAGGAACAAACCTCCCCACTGCTCCTTAAATTTCTTTCGGAACAATTACTATTCAATGTGCTGAATTCTCCATCTCAAAGGGGGAGGCAGGGAGAACAGAGCAATTGCTCCTAGCTGGAGCACAGAACCAGGCTTATTAGGAAATGGAACAAACTGATGTGGCTCTTATGAGTGTGGGGTCCTGCTGTGTGAATATTCATGGGGTTGGGAAAATCAATGAATGAGCAAACAGTTCTAATTAAAACGTGCTAACAACAAAAGTCGCCATGCGCTTTTGAAATGCGCTTTGCTAATATCTTTTGGTAAGTGGGATTTAATATAATTTTTAATATTTATTGATTGTTTCTGATTACAAAATCATAGATGCTCATTTTGGAAACGTTGGAAAATACAGAAAAGGATCAAAAAGGACAGTCACCTTAAATCCCACCAACCAGATCAAATCATGGTCAACATTTTAGAGTATTTTTTTCCTGTGATTCTTAACTTGATGAGATCATTCAATTTGGGGTCTGTATTTTTTTCGCTTAATATTATGTCATGGATATTTCCAGGTATCATTTAAAAAGGCTTTTAAAATCAAAGGGGACAGTGTAGTGGTAAAGAATTTTGTCTCCAACATACGCAGATGGGGTTGGAATCCCAGTCCCACAGCATACACTAAGAGCTCAATAAATGTTAGCTATTGTTCTTAATTATTAATATATTAACAGTATTTAAAATACATACCAGACCCTTAGCTAGGCACAAGAGGTATAGAGGAAAGTGTAACGTACACACAATCCTTGACTTTTTACTTAGCAGTCATTCATTGTAAGAAACAAACTACTTTGACTAGCTCAGGAAAGGGATGTACTGGGAATCTCAGGGACTCAGGAAATAAAACATAGCCAGGCTTCGTGAAAACTGGAACACGGAAACCACTAGGAACAGCACAGCCCCCTCTGGTTTCTTACAACTTCTTTTTCTTGAGTGGCCTTCTCTGTCTATCCGTGACTCAGCATGGCTGCCAGCCCCAGCTCTATATGGCCCGATTACTCCATTGTGCATCACAGACAAATGACAGTGAGCGAGAGAGAATATGAATGAGAATCTAACCAGTTATTGATCCAAAAAAGGGATTGGCTTTCTTTGGGTCATGTGTTCAGCCCTGGTCCAATCGGCTGTGGCCATGGGAAGCTGGGTCACCTGAATAAATATGGCTGCCTAGCCCTGTCCTAACAAATTGTGGATTCATTCTCAGATGAGGGATGTGGGGTTGAGTGGTAAGAGAGGACCCCTAAAACATGTCTGCTACTCCCTGCCCCTGAGAGAATTAAGTGTAGTTAGGAAACATCAGTAGCTGCAATGCAGGACTGATACAAGGCACAAGGCATAGTGGGAATCCAGGATCCACTAGAGAAAGAGTCTTAGGATCATTCTTTAGTTGGGATTGTCAGCCTAGGAAGGAACCTTAGGAATCACTGAGGCCAACCCCTTTCCTGTTGGGGTAATAGGCCCAGGTTAGGAAGCTGTTCGGTGGCAGATCTCGGAGTAGAACACAGGAACCTCTGGCTCTTAATTTACCACATCACTCTCTCTTCCTTGGTTCCCGCTGCTCTTCTTGACACCCTTGAAGAAATTACCCTGAGATCAGCTTCTGCCTTCTGGGGCTCTGGGAAGACTCTGGCCGTTTCCCATCAGGGCAATTTGAGACTCCGGGTCTGAACCGCATCGCTTCTTTCCTTGTCATCTTTCTCTCTCCCCTTCTTGTCCTTCTCTTCCTCAGCCCTTTCTTCCTTCCGATGGAAGCGTACTGCGCACAGTGCCTTTTTTATTTAACAATATATTAGGGGCATGTCACTGTATTCCAACAAATATAATTTGTATATCATTTCATCATTTTTAATGACTATAATTTCCTGGCATATTAGACCAAGATTTGGGTGACCAATTCCCTTCAAGTGGACATTTAGGTTGCTTCCAGTCTTTCCCCATTATTTTAAAAAGTGCTTTGATGATGAACATCCTTGCAGCTAATTCATCATGGAGATACATTTTTAGAAGAGGGATTGCTGGTCAAAGGGTCTGCCCCTCTAGAAGGTCTGATGTCTGCCCACAGGCATGCTTTCTAAAAGAAGACACTGTGCATCGTGGCTTCATTGCCCAGAGCCAAAAACTTCTTCAGGGTTTGATCATAGCTATTGGCCACTGTTCCCATCATGCTGACATGCTGTGGCCTTATCCCAAGCACATGTCGCTACAAAGGTCAGCCTAGTGAATCCCATCATTAGCCTGCCAGGTCCCTGCTGCTGGGCTGAGGGGCAGCAGAGCCAATTCCTTCTCAACAGGCAGGAACCAGAACACAGTCAGTTCCCAACCTTGAACAATTAATCATACACAGAGAGAGCCAAGTCCAGGTAAAATGGTTTATTTACAGCTCACTACTTCTTTCAGCCCCAGGTACATTTTGCAATTGCTTTTCGTATTCTGTCCTCACACCTGGACTCGATTCTAAACACCGTCTGAATCATGAGCAGGAGGTCAAGTGCAACACATTGGATTGCTCCTGGCTTGAGATGGTCATGGACTAGGTTGGCTTTTGCTTTTGTAGCCTTGGCTTTGTGGCTGCGAGAAAGGTGAAAAGCCCATGAGGGGTGAACTGTGAAATGCTTTACCCATACCCAGTTCTACCGGAAGCTCCTGTTTAGCAGCAATGTGCCTGGACTTCAAAATAGCAGAGAGATGCTGATCACAGATGGAAGGAGGACTTCCCCTGGCTTGATATCACAGATGAGATTGGTAGAGTTTCCATACAGAGCTCTCCCACCCCTCCATCCATCCATCCATCCATCCATCCATCCATCCATCACTCAATCAATTCAATAAGCATATATTGAATGTTTATGAGCCAGGCACTGTGTGGACACTGAGAAGGCAGTGGTCTCTGTTGCTTCCCCTGGGAAGTGGACTTACATGCAGCAGGTTTATTAATTAGAGCTCTTAGATCAACACCTGCAGATGGAAGGGACTGAAGCGAGACAGGCCAAAAGGGGACGTTGAGCTGTGATGCAGTCTAAATTGAGGCCTCAGCCAACCCTCCGGGGAGTTCTGAAACTGGGTGATCCTTCAGGACTGTCCCAGGTTGGGGGTGAGAGGATCATGCCAACTAGTCATTGGATGTGGATAGCCCTGGGAAGTAACCTTGGGCAAAATGGCTCTTTACAGGTAATCCCTGTAAGGGACTGAGAGCAGAGGGCAGATGCCCAGTGGTGGGAGAATCAGTTCAGTCCTGAAGGAGGACCTGGGTGGTGTATCACTGAGTCCAACTCAGCCCTCATGGATCTTTCTTTGTCTTTCAAAACTCACTTCTCAGTCTCTCTACCCAGAGCAAGTGCTCTTCAAGGTTTAATGCTTATAATTCTCTTCTTGCTGAGTAGAGTGGTGGTTCTCAAGCCTCGCTGTACCTTAGAATCACCTGGGGTACTCAAAAATTCTGATGCTCACAGAGGATTCTTAGGACAGGGAGACTGCTCTGTTAGGACACGATAATGGTAGATACATGTTATTACACATTTGTGAAAACCGTAGAATGTACAACACAAAGAGTGAACTTTGGGTGACAATGATGTGTCAATGTTGGTTCATCGACTGTAACAAAGGGACCACTCTGGTGGTGGGTATTGATGGTCGGGGAGGCTGTGTGTGTGGGCGGGACAGGGAATATATGGGAACTCTCTGTACTTTCTGCCCAATTTGCTGTGAACTAAAACTGCTCTTAAAAATAAAGTCTAAAAAGCCAGGTGCTGTGGCATGTGCCTGTAGTCTTAGCTACTCCGGAGGCTGAGGTGGGAGGATCCCTTGAGACCCAGGGTTTGAGACCAATGTGGGCAACATAGCAAGACCCCATCTCTTAAAAAAAAAAACCAATAAAGTCTATTAATTAAAAAATGGTAATACCCAACCCCTGTACCTAGAGTTTCTGATTTAGCCAATCCATGGTGGGACCAGGGCATTAGTGTTTTTTGAAAGCTCTCCAGTTGATTTTAAGGTGCAACCAGTGTTGGGAAATACTGGGCAAGACTTTCTCCCTGAAGATCTTCTCTCTCTGGCAAGCTTCACTGATCACTCTTAAGCAAGAAATCCCCAAATTTAACTTTCCAACTCTGCCCTTTGCCAGGGTTCTCAGGTTTGTCTCCAGTTGTATGGATGTGTCTGAGATCATACCAAACTCACCATCTTTCTCATTTTTCCAGGTTCCTTTTTTAGTTGTACCTGTTTCTGCTCAGTACACATTCACTGGCTCGACTATTCAGGTTTTATAAACCTCAGAATCCCAGCATCAAGGATTCTTTGAGTTCCTGTCTCTGACCCCTTCCCCAAAGCTGGAAAACTCCTTGGCCCCACTCCCTGCCTCTGCTCCAAACTTCCTAGCCACGAAGCTCAAGCCTCAGCAAAGATCCTTTCCTCTTCAAGAACACCTTCATTTTTTCTTACTGCACAGCTGATTCATGTGAGTTGTAGAAAAAAAAAATTTAAAAATATAGGCAAGCATAAAAACTGCCAGTAATACCATCCCCTACCAGCTACTATTAATGTTTTGGTATTTAAAAATATATGTAAAAAATTAAGACGTTACATCGTGACTTGTTTTTTATATCATTTTTCACTGAATGTGACATCATGAATATTCCCCCATCATACTCTTCCAAAAGTAGGCTAAAATAATTTTATTTTTAAAAATAATTTTGTCAACAAAAGGAGTACATGTTCATTATACAAAAGTCAAACAAGGAGAAGCAGGGAACTCCTCCCTCTTTCTCCGCCCTCCTATTTTTCTTTTTGGGGGAAGAATTTGATATTTCAAAGAAAGCGTTTGTTGGCATTCTTTATGCTCATTTTCTGGATTCATTTTTTAAGATTGAATTATATAATCTTTTCAAAGTTCAAGGTATCTAGAGGTTTTAAGCCAGCTCTTTGGGGCTATTCCATCCCCCTCCATCACCACCTCCCTGGGGCTTAACCACTCTTAATAATTCCAACATGCTTTTTAATGGCTTAGGCAGTCTTTCCTTTTAAGGGCAGTTCTGATGGTTGGAAAGCTCTTCTTTTCTTTGTGTTGAAAACTGCTTCTTGTCCTTAACTCTTGGCTCCAGGCTTTCTTTATGGAGGTAGTGAAAAACAAAACAAGAAACATAAAATGAACAAACAAAAAAAGCAAAATAAAAATCCAAACAGACACCCTTTGTCTATTTTGATGTGCCTCCCCCCGCCCCCCAGAACTGATCTTTAGAGGCAGGATACAGTTAAGAGCATGGCAGTGCAACCAGACTCCCTGGGTTCCTTGAGTAAATATCGTAATCCTCCCTGAGCCTCAGTTTCCTCATCTGTGAAATGGGGATAATAACAGTACCTACCTCATGGTGTTGCTGTGGGGATTAAATGAGCCATCAATTATTCACGGGGTCTGGATTCTGCTCCTAGAAGGGGAAGGTGGGAAGATTGCCAGGTTCTCAGACTCTCACCTGGAAAACTCACCTGGATGCCCTGACCCTGTGTTTATTTGCGACTTAGACTCACAACCCATTTCAATGATGAGTGTTGCGTGTCTGCCTGTGGCTGCAGGGGTAGAAACTGAAATTGTGAGAATGATGGGAAGAACGCAGGGGACAGACATGGGACCAGGGCGATGGGGGCAGCCAGGTTGTGGAATGCTGACAGAGGGTGACAGAAACAAGTGATTTCTGACTTGACAGCTGCTGGCCCCTGCTCTTAGTATCTGGGTGAACCTGGACAAGTTGTTTAAGCCTGATTTTCTCATCTGAAAAATGGGTTCAGTTAGAAGTTATGAGGAATAGCGTGCCCTATCTCAAAATGATTCAGCTCTTATTTGGCGGCCCCCACCTTCTCTCCTTTCATCCTCATGATGGCCCCATTCTACAGATGAGGTCACTGAGGCACGGGGGGTGAGCCACTTTCTCAGATCCACATGCTCAGAAAGTGATAGGGTCAGAATTGGAATCCAAGCAGGCGCCAGAGTCTGAGATCTTAACCACCTTGTAGGCTAATTGAAGGAATAATAGTAAGTCTACCATTTATTGAGCTTCTCAGTAACTCTTGGTGCTGCTTCTCTTCTTTAATTCGTACAGCAACCCTGATTCAATGAGTGTCCCCCCACGCCCAGAGTCGCTCAGTAGGGATGCAAGGATAAGGGGCTGGTCCTTGCCTTTGTCTGTATGGTAGGTTCATTCAGGGAACTTGCTCGCAGTAACAATGCCAGCTCCCACACCACAGTTTCTGATTCCATTACTCTGGGGTGAAGGCCCTGTGGGGGAAGTTTTTAAAAGCACCCTAAGGCTGGGCACGGTGGCTCACACCTGTAATGCTAGCACTTTGGGAGGCCAAGGGCGGGGGATTGCTTGAGGCCAGGAATTCGAGACCAGTCTGAGCAAAAGCGAGACAAAAAAATTAGAAAAATTAGCCAGGCATGGTGGTGTGCACCTGTAGTTCCAGCTACTTGGGAGGCTGAGGCAGGAGGATCGTTTGAGCCCTGGTGTTTGAGGTTGAAGTGAGCCATGATGATGCCACTGTACTCTAGCCCTGGTGACAGAGCAAGACCCTATCTCAAAGAATAAAGTAAATAAATAAAAGTACCCTGGGTGATTCCAAGCTGTAGGCAGGGTTGAGAACATTGACCTAGAGAGCATCAGCCTTATTCGTTGAGCTAATTAATGCCTACTGGACCTTACTAGGTGCTACACACTGCACTAACTCATTGAGTCCCAGAGCAATCAGCTCGTCCTGGTTCGCTAGGGATTTTCCACCCCAAGACCTGAGGTCAGATGAGGACATAACAGGATGGTTGCTCACCCTGTTGAATCCTTCCCGAAACCTATGTTTCTTATTGACTTCATTTGCTTATTTCACAACAAATCTCTGAGGAAAGATCTACTGTCAAACCCATGTTGCAGGTGAAAAAACTGAGGTATAGAGAGTATCGGTTGCACAGTTAGTAAACAGTGGTTACAAAGTACTTCTGTATCCGTGATTTTGTTTCCTATCGGGCAATCTGTAAGATTAGGAGGGATTTTTTTGGGGGGTCCCCTTTTTACAGACAGGAAGAGTGAGGTTCAGGGAGGTTAATGACTTTCCCACGGTCAGTGGCCACCGCTCTAGGTGGGAAATGTGATCTTCTGACTCCCAGTTCACCGCGTGGCATCTGTTAGGCTGTGTGGGAGGACACAAAGCGTCCCCGTGCACAGGCTTAAGGTTCATCAGCTTTGACATGTTTTGCATCCGTCAGAAGAACTTGGGCCCCTCATCCTTCTTCCTTTGGGAGCTGAGAGTCTTGCTGTGACCCTTTTCTCCCGGGGGCCGTGGGTGCTGTGTGTTAGAAAAGGCCACGGTGATTACCAGCAGTCGGGTGCTGTTCATCTAGAACATCTGCCCTCGGGTCCCCAAGGCCAGCTCCATCCGAGGACATACACCAAGGCACTGCCAGACTCCAGAAACAGCCTCTTGCCCTCTGGGGAGAGATCTGGACAGGGATGATCAGGCTGGCGAAATGTCATCCCAGGTAGAGAGTAATGGGGACACGTAGGCAGGCTCGTACAGAGGGTTCTTTCAGCATAATCCTGTGTTCTTGGGATAGGTGTGGGGAGAGAAATGTAAAATATAGGCAGCTTGGCTTCTCAACTTGAGGCAGCCAGATATTTTTGTTTTTTAAGCTGCGGAAGTGACCAGCTGGGTGCTCCAAAGAGAGGGGAGGGGCCCTCCCTGCCCTGGAGCAGCTCAGCAGTCTGCTGTGTGGGCAGATTTGCATATTTGAAACACCAGTAGGCATTCCCATTGTACGTGTGCTGACTTTAGGAGGTACAAGGACATACTTTAAAAATGTTAATTGTTATGTAGTTTTATGAATATAGTTAGAAAAAAAATGACATTATAACCATGTGCTAAAATGGAAGTTCTGGGAGGGCTGGGGCTTTTGTCTATGTTGTTCACTGCTGTAGCCTCACACCTAGGACAGCACCTGGCACATAGTAGGTGCCCAATAAATAAATGAATGCATGTCCCAGCGCATGTGTGGTTTTACCAGGAAATGGAATTTGAACTGAGGTTTGTAGGATGGATAGGATTTAGGAAAATATAAGTGAGATTAGGGGGTGTGGCAGGGAGCTGATCCAGGTGGGAAATGTAGTCTGAGCAAAGGCTAAGAGGTAGGATAAACAAGGCCCACACAATATAAGCCAACATCTGCGCCAAGCTTACTATAGCGCCTTACTACCAGGCACGCTGCTAAGCACTTTCATGTATTAACTAATTAAAGCCTCATAACAACCCTTGTAATATCTCCCCTTTACCGATGGGGAAACTGAGTCCCAGAGCAGTGAAGTAACTTGCCCAAGGACAGGCTGGAGCCCTGACTTGGGCGTTTCTCATAGTCCTGCAAGGGTGCAGGGTCTGAGGCCCACGTGGGGGTCTGCGGCAGCTGGGGCACGTGTCCCAGCCTGCCCAAAGCCCGCTGCTGCTTCAGCCCGGGTGGTGAGGGCCTGGCATCCTGTTTGCTCTCTGGTCCTGCAAGAGCCTGCGGGAGCCCGCTCAGCACACACCAGGCCTGCTCCTGATTTAACCCAGCCGCTGTTATCACAGGTTTCCATTTTTAGCTCCCTGGACTGGAACGCAGTGTTCAATGCACTGTAAACTTGCATGTCAGTTTGATTATACGAGAGGCGTGTGTGGGCTCAAGCTCTCTCGTTTCCATGTCTAATAATAACCCTCCGGATCCTCTCGTCTCTTTTCTTCCAAGGCCCTCAAAGCGTTTCACATGCAATGTCCCATTTAAGCTTCCACTTCCCCAGGGAGGCAGCTGGTGGCTATTGTGCGAAAGGGCTTCTGGAACTATTCAGTTCTCTTCCAACAGAGAGGGTTATAGTCACCTCTGCCTTAAATATGAGAAAAACAGAGTCACGGGAGAGTGGAGAACAGTGCTAAAGGGAGCCGGTGTTTAATACACCCAGCATGTGCACCTTGCCTTACCAACCCTGGGAGATGCATCTGCGAATTGTCCTTTTTTATGGATGAGGGGGAAAAAGGCTCAGTCACTGAGTTGTTCAAGGTCACGTAGCTCCTAAGTGATGGACTACGGATTTGACTCTGGATTTGTATCCGAGTCCTTTGCTTCTTCCATTGTATCTTGAAATGAGACATTCTAGAAATAGAGGCACAGTCAGATCTTCATTCTCTTGGCTCCCAAGCCAAGCCAGCCCTGTTCCTTTCCTTACACCTTTGCATAAGGAAATTTCAGACCAGAAGGTTTGTTTCTCATCAGTCATGACCATCTCTTACTCTCTTTCAACATATCGAAAGTAGAAAACTACTCATTTGCTTTTCCCTCCATCCCCATCATTCGTTCATTTATTCACCTGGGAAGCATTTTCTGCTCCCTCTTCTGTGCTGGGTAGCGTGGGCATGCACAGGATGCACAATCCCACTCTGGAGTACAGGTCACACCTCAGAGTGTGTCCCACCTCTGGGCAAGGGAACTGGGTGTTTGTACCCAAGAACTAGTCTTCGGCAATGGTCTTCCCTGGGTATACACATTCCCAGGGACTTTTGGGTCTCCAAATGGGGGATGCAGCTCAGTAGCTCAAGGGCAGTGCTCTGAAGTATGTCACAGGTGCAAAATTTTAGTAGCAAAGCTCACAGAAGCTTGGAGGTGCATGGAAGGGGTCAGAGAGATCCAAGGGGATCTGGATGATGGGGCACTAGGACCGTCCTCTCTAGTGGGGAAAATCAGAGCCCTCTGGAACAGAGGAGATGGAGGAGGAGGGAAGGAATTAGGACATGGGGCCCTCATTCCCATCAGATTGAGGAGGAGAAACCAAGAAACATGGCACAGTCCCCTGCTTCCCCTGTCCCCTCACCACACCACCACGGACAGCACCCATCATCTCAGTGTCCCTTACTGTCCTCAGCAACGTGCTGAGGCCTCACTGTGCAGAAACAGGCGAGGAAGTGATTCAGCAAAGGGCACAGGCAGCGGGGAAGAAAGAGGTCGCTCAGCCTCTCCCGCTAGATGGATGAGATTGGCATGAGGTTGCCGGGCCCTGGGAGCCCCGGGTACCTGCCTATGCCAAGGATGACCCTCCAGCAGCTGGAGGTCTGGAGGATTAGAAGTCCCTTGGGTGCCTTTAGCCTCTAACTACTGCTCCCTACCCACCTCTCACCCCTCCATAGCCACTCTATCTACCAGGAGCGGCTCCCACCTTCCCGCAGCAGCTTCCAGCTGTCCCTGTCTTCCCCAAGCCATCTGGCGCTGGCGCTTTCTGCAGAGGGAGCCGAACAGCAGTGAGAGGGAAGCAAACCAATGCGTCAGGCCAAGTCAGCAGCTCTGTCTTCAGTGTTGCGGCCGCTTGCTCTGCTAATCATTTTGAGGGTAATGAGGTGGTTCAGGCGAGGGATGATAAAATAATAAGAGCCATTTTTTTGAGCCCTTGCTCTGTGCTAAGTGCTCCGTGAGCATCACCTCATGTCGTCCCATCCAACAGCCACAGGAACTGGCACACCAGGACTCTTTTGGTTACAGTAATAGAAACCCAAGCCAAATGGCTCCAGGGGAAAAAATAAAAAAAAAAAAAACCCAACATTTTGGCTCATGAAATTGCCAGTCCAGGGGAACTAAGCCCAGCTGGATCCAGGAGTTTAAATCACGCCACCAATCTGTTTCCATCTTTCTGTTCTGCTTTCTTCTGTCTTGGCTTTACTCTCAAGCAGCTTCTCTGCCCCCTTCCTTTGGCGATGGCCAGTTGGCCTCTAGCAGTGACGGGGGCACCAGTGCCCAGCTCAGCAAACCCACCGGGAAGAGAGGTTCTCTTTCCCAGTGGTCCATACAATAACCGTGTCTGCAACTTGGATCCTTGCTAATCTCTGCACTGTGGGCTGGCGTGGAACACTCTGACTGGTCAAGCCTCAGTTGTGTGCCCACATCTGGAGCTGTGAGTGGAGTTAGCTTCATCTGGGACACATGGACTGAGGACGGAGGAGTGCCGGGGTCCTTAAAGGGAAAAAAGATCTACATGTTCTTGTCAGAAGAGGGCGACTGAGTCCTGGGAAGGAGGGATGAAAGACAAGAGGTCCACTGGGAGTTTGTGTTATTTTTATTTTCCATATACAGGTTAAAAAAAAAAAAAAACGGGCTCAGACAGGTAAAATAATTTTCTCAAGATCACACATCTAATAAGTGATGGGGTGGTGACGGGAAACCAGTTCAGTCTAATTCC
This sequence comes from Indri indri, assembly GCA_004363605.1. Lineage (NCBI taxonomy): Eukaryota > Metazoa > Chordata > Mammalia > Primates > Indriidae > Indri > Indri indri. The sequence continues at coordinate 26,523 of RJWJ010006409.1, read as the reverse complement.
AGGCTCCGAGCTCTTGACCACCACCCTGGGGTGATGCTTTGAAGAAAGAAGATGTGGGTCCATGTGGAGTCTCTGCAGTGCTATGGCCTTGCCTTTTCAATAAGTAGTGATCCATTTATGGAAAACAAGCCTTAGATCAGGAGTCGGAGGCGTGGGTTCTACTTCCAGGCTGCCAGTTGTTAGATATATGACCTTGGGTCGGAAATGTAACTCTGAAGCTCAGTGTCCTCATCTGTGTGCAGGGCAGAGTGGCGTCCTTTCTGTCTATCTCACAGGGTAGCTCACCAGGTATGAAAATGCCCTGCATCTGATGTTGCTTTTGTTTGGCCTGACTTTTCCTCCAGGTTGAGTTAGGGACTCCCTTCTCTGTGCTATTGCAATGATATATTTATGAGTCTATTTTCTCTTGAGGGCTTGGACAGACTTCTTTCATTATTTTAGTAAAGACTTTAGCTACCTCCTATGTGCTAGACATTGTGCTAGGCACTGGTTGATTTATCTGATGCCTGGACATAGTCGGTACCGGGTAAATTTTCATTAAACTGAATCTTCCTATCATCCTCCCAATTCAATGGTGAGTGATGCTCTCTATTACCTCATGCTTAGTGCTTCTTGCTACTTTTTCAAAACCGAGCCACTAGGGGTGTGTTCCAACCTTCACAGTACACCTGACAAAAATCACAATGTAGATTTTGGAAAAATATACTAAAAACATCAGGAATGAGAGAGGAGAGTTTCAAAGTCATCAGTAAAAGACTAGGCAGGAAGATGATCTCATTGCTGGGCTTCCAGTGGACCTTGCTGGCTTGGGCAGCTTTAGGGGATGAAGTTGCTGGGAGCCCCTGTGGGGCCCATGTCCCTGGCTGGGTGGATCTCTTACTCAGGATCTGGGCTGTTTTGCAAAATTGTCCCAAAAGGTTGCATGGTTCTCACATCAGTGCTTTCTTGATTCTGGCTAGCCCAGGTCCAGGACTTGATGTTATCTGTGCCCCCGTGGCTGTACTGGGGACTGCAGGCAAAACATTGATTTGGGAGGCAGGGATCATGTGTTCTAGTCCGCCACATCCTCAATGTGTAAACTCAGGCAAGTGTTTTCCTCTCTCTGGGACTCAGTCCTCTGCTTCTGATTTTCAGATGTTCTGCATCTATGAAATAATCAACATGGGCCAGGTACAGTGGCTCACGCCTGTAATCCTAGCACTTTGGGAGGCTGAGGCAGGAGGATTGCTTGAGGCCCCAAGTCACATAGGGCCTTGTAGTTGATGATAAGGAATGTGGGCTTCTGTCATTGGGTGGGGACTTTTGTCCCATTTATTGATATAGATGCTCCTTCACACCCCTTGCACCCAAATTGAGAATCACGGATTGGGATGAATATGCCAGTTTCAGCAGTCGATCTGCTAAGCCAAGAGATAGTATGGGCAAGTGGTTAAGTGCCTGGGCTTTGGATGGCCAATGAATTTGCTTAGGTTCTAGTTACAGCTATAACTTAATGTCTACATAAAGTGTTATTCATACATTCACTCAACTAATATATATTGAGAGTCTATTATATGCCAGATGCAGGTCTAGCCATGGGAGAATGCCACTGTGGAAAAAAAATGGACAAATCCCTCCCCTTATGAAGACATAAAGTAAACAAATAAATAACATGCATAGTTATACCAGGATAGTGACAGATCCTAAGGAGAAAATTAAAGCAAAATACGGACCAGGGAGTGCTGGGCAGGGATGGGTGGCGATGGTGGTGGAGGGTGGGCTGCATTTTAAATAGAGTAATCAAGGAAGGTCCCTCTGTGCAGGGGACATTTCAGCAAAGAGCTGAAGGCAGTGAAATCATTTACCTTGGGCACATTATTTATTAATAACTTCTCTGAATCTTTCCGTGTTTCATTGAATCTAAGATGCTATTGATAATTGTTAAGATGTACAATTATACTGAGTCACTCTGACAAAGAAAATATGTAGCAAATTAAACTATGACACAATGCTGTCTTACAATGTGTAACATTTATCTGATACTTATTGAAAGAGCTCTTTTAGACTTATTTAATTACAGATAGTTATTATGTATTATTCCTGTGCATACATAAAAAGGAAGACTGTAAGAAAAAAAAAACACACTGGTTAAGATATTCCTAAATCCATTGTGCATTTAAGACCTGGCTCTTTTGAAAATTTGCGACCCATTATTGTTGATGTCCATGTATTTTTTTTTCTTCCATACAATATCATTCTCATTATACTTTATTCCAACTAAGCCAAGTTGGAATTACATTTCCCAGAAGTGCTTTCCCTCTGCGGTTCTGGGTGAGGCTTGGCTATAAGAGAAATGCGGGTGAGACCAGACACGCCGAAGGGAAGCAGTAGCTGTGTGTGTTCAGAAGGTTGGGTGTAGGGCCAGGTGCTGTTGCGGCTCGCACACGCTTCATCATGGATCTGCCGGCTCACCTGATGGTGGGAGGCAGCAGCCAGACCTGCAGCTACTCCAGCTGTTTCTGGATCTCCTCCTGTGCCAGAAGACTGTTTAGCTCTGAAGGTCTCCTGGAGGTCACCTGTGTCACTGAAGTTGGAAGCTTGGAGGTGGTGAGGGACAGGCAGGGGTTCCTGGCCACCTTCATGGGTCTTGGTTTTTTTTTTGTCTTTGCTCTTTCTCACTTTACGTCCATCTTTCCTTCTGGACCACCTGCCCTGCTGTCCTCAAGTCAAGTCCAGCACCAGACCCAGAAGAAAAGCTCTGTGTAAACTGTTTAACCAGTTCCTGAAATTGCATGAGATAAAATCCCTATAATACGTCCCTTATTCTGTATCCCTCCTAGTGGTTCCACTCCTCCAGCGGGATCCGGACTAAGACGTATTTTGATGCTGTGAAGCGGGGTGCTGCCATAACAGAGCCTCAAAAAGGTGGCAATAGTTTTGAGACTGGGTGATGACCCGATGATGGGCCTTTAGAGTCTTTCAGTGGAAGCCCGATGGCCCCTTAGGAGGTTGTTGGTGAGGGCTTCGAGAAGAGCGAGGACATGTTATGGGAAGCTGGAGGAAAGGGAACCCTTGTTCTGTAGTGGTGGAAAGTTTAATACCAGTATTGGCTATGGTGACATGGAAAACAGAAAACATATCTAATGAGCTACTAGATGTAGCTAAGCAGATTTCCAGGAAGAATGTTGAAAGTGTGAACTGGTTCCTTATAACTGTATAGGGTAAGAGCCAAGATATAAATGGGTGCTTTTAAAATGAATAGTTTAATTTTTAAGAAAAATTTGGAGGAAATATAAAGAAACCAGGACTTTGCTGAGTTTACAGATGGCAAAAAACTCTTGAATGAAAAAGAGCCTCAGGCCAAAGATCAAATCCAAGGTGGGATTATAAAATCCTTTGCCGAGACCTCAGAAAAATCAGAGAACCTTTTGAACAGTCAGAAGGCGCTCGGGACCTGAACGGTATGTTTTGTAAATCCTCTCTTTTAAACAATAGGGTGTGTAAAAATCTTGAAGTTATTATTGCCCTTCGGCAGTCTCAAAGGGAGAAAGGTAGGGAAAGATTTATCTTCAAGATATCTGTGGTCGTGATTTTGTTTAATGGAGTGAACCCCAATAAGATTAATAGGAAACTCACAACATTTTAAAGATAATTACACTAATGGAAACACTGTCAGTTTAGACTAAATGGGACAGAGACAATATAGGAGATGTTTGGATTCCCAAACTACTATAGGCAGTAAGCAGGCTAAAGAATCACTCAGCGAAAAATACTAGATATTTCTTATGGAAAAGGGAGATGATTCAGATGGCAGAGCTGAGAGCCCAGGGTATAGAGCCAAGAGTTATGGAGAATATTCCTTGGCAGTTGGATTGAGCCCTAATCCAGGCACTGGCAACATATGCTCAGTTGGGTTTCAGAATTTCTATGCCTCCCACTTCCCTCCTTTTAAAATGTCTAACAGTATTCCTGCCTCACCGTTGTAGGTTGGGTATGTTAGGGGAAGACACTTTGCCTCTTGAGTTCGCAGATCTTCAGACCAAGAGAAACATAACTCAAGGAGCTGTTCTTACAGAATTTCAGCTGAGGAGCCTGAGATCCACACTTGGACGTGATTGAGACAACAGGATCCTAGAACAGGCTGATGCTGTTCTAGACGATATTTACAGGGTCCTGGATGGGGAAGGGTGAGAGTGTGTTGCACGTGGGATGCGTATCTATAATTTGTGCCATGAGTGCAAACTACAGCGGTTTAAAAACATACCCATGCATTCTTTCACACTCCCCTAATCAAGAGGCAGAGTCTGTGTTTCCTGTCCCTCAATCTGGGTGGGCCCTTGTGACTGCATTGATGAATAGAATGCAGTGCAGGTGACATTGTGCGGCTTCCCAGACTAGGTTAGAACAGAAAGGCAATGCAGTCTCTGCCAGTTTCTTTTGGGACACTGACTCTGGGAGCCTTCAGCGCCATGTAAAGAAGTATGTATGCCACCCTGAAGGGACCATGTAGAGACTGCACAGCAGACCACATAGAGAAGAGATATCTAAAGAGCCCCAGTTGTTCCAGTGCTCAGTTGTCTGAGTCTCGCCAGCCCAGATGCCAAACGTGTGGATGAAGAAGGCTTTGAGAGGACCCAAGCCCCGTATGATGATTGCACCTGCACGAGAGACTCCACGCAAAAGCCGCCTGGCTGAACCTAGTCACCCAGAGAGTCAGGAGCAAAATAAATGACTGCCCTTGTTTTCAGCCACTGCTGGGAGAGGGTTTGTTATACAGCAATATGTAACCAGATCGTGTTATCACGAGCATTGGCGACACAGCATTTCTTGAGAAAGGGCCCTACTCCTGACCCCAGGGTTTGCATTCTTGCCTTTGACACCCATCCTGCTAGGTTTTTTTTTGGTTGTTGTTGTTGAGACAGAGTCTTGCTTTGTCCCCCAGGCTAGAGTGCAGTGGCGTCAGCCTAGCTCACAGCAACCTCAAACTCCTGGGCTCCTGTGATCCTCCTGCCTCAGCCTCCCGACTAGCTGGGACTACAGGCACATGCCATGATGCCTGGCTAATTTTTCGATTTTTAGTAGAGACGTGGTCTCACTCTTGCTCCAGCTGGTCTTGAACTCCTGAACTCAAGCTATCCTCCTGCCTCGGCCTCCCAGAGTGCTAGGATTACAGGCGTGAACCACCCCACCCAGCCCATCCTGAGAGTTTTAATGTCAGCCCTTTCTTGGTCTTACTAGAAAGTGTCGAAAGGTTTTCAGACCACCACCAGGACTCATGGTCCTTGCTTATGTGGTCCTGAAACATTTTTCTGACTAAAATGTGGAGAAGGAACCATTGTCTGCTCAGCCCATGAGGAAAGCCAATCAAACATGCCCATCTGAGGGTGATCTCTGTTACATCACACCCGCCATCTGGTCTACGTGACGATGAGACGCCATTGATTCCAAGACCCACCCCCATTTCATCAGTGTAGCAGATTGCGTCTTGGAACGATGCTCTTAGCCATCAAAGGGGGGATAATAGTGTCTGTCTGTGGCGTAGTGGGGAGTAAGTCCCCAACACAGCCCAGAGCCGTCATGACTCTTAGTAAGCAGCGGCTGCCGGCACAGAGGCATGTTATCACATGGGCTCTGCATAAGGGAGTGGATGCAGGGTAGTGAGTCAGAGGCCAGGCACAGAAACCCCAGGAAAAGGAAGCGAGAGCCAGAGCGGAGAGAGGAGGCCCGAGGAAATGGCTCCGCTAATGCAGTGCCAGGACCTCATGAACAGCAATGCGTCAGAAATGCCTTGGTTACTCAAGTGAAAAAATCAAATTAAACTTTGCATCCGGGAGTGGGGCTGCTGCAGCCGGGGAGCAATGTCAGCTGCACCGAGCAAGACTGCTGCACGCCCTCAGCCCCAGGAAAGCCAGCAGCTGCTGTAGGAGGCCTGTTGTGTTCTCCTGGGGCTGGTGTCTCTCCAGGACGTGGTGTTTGAACATCTCAGGTGGTCCCGTGCGATGACGGCTGCCCCCTTGCTCTACCTCTGGGCGAAGTCCTGTTCTCTTAGAGAAGAGACCTTGTTTATTCCAGGCCTCCTTATTCCTCAGAGGGCATTGAGAGAGAGGGAGAATGAGAGATTTGCAGGAAAGGACTGTGATTAAGATTTAAAAAAAATTATTTTTAGTTGCAAAATGCTTTGATCAAATGAAATCTTATGGGCTGGGCACTGTGGCTCACGCCTGTAATCCTAGCACTCTGGGAGGCCGAGGCGAGAGGATCGCTCAAGGTCAGGAGTTCAAGACCAGCCTGAGCAAGAGCAAGACCCCGTCTCTACTAAAAATAGAAAGAAATTAGCTGGACAACTAAAAATGTATAGAAAAAAATTAGCTGGGCATGGTGGCACATGCCTGTAGTCCCAGCTACTTAGGAGGCTGAGGCAGAAGTATTGCTTGAACCCAGGAGTCTGAGGTTGCTGTGAGCTGGGCTGATGCCATGGCACTCTAGCCCGGGCAACAGAGTGAGACTGTGTCTCCAAAAAAGAAAAAAAAGGTGAAATCTTACTACAGACTCTAACATGGAAAGAAAGCAGATCTTTAAAGGAACTCCTTGGTACAACCACTTTGGATAGCATTTTGGCAACACCTACTAAAGCTAACCCAGTCATTCCATGTGTTGTTGTATCCCTAGAGATCTACTTCTCAAATATTAATGGGCAGATGAAGAACGTGGGGATCTTATTAAAATGCAGATTCTAATTCAGGAGGTCAGGGATGGGGCCAGAGATTCTGCATTTCTAACCAGCTCGCAGATGATGCTGGTGCTGTGGGTCCTGTTATCATACTTTGAATAGCGAGGCCCTAGAGAACCGTTTTCTAAACTTTTTCTTTTGGCCGTGACTGTCACCAAGGAATGTATTCTACCTTACGGTCCAGTACATACTTATCTATAATTGAAACAAAAGTTTTATGAAGCAATACTAACTCTTAGTATATGATATAGACTAATATTTTATCTTCTCTTTTGGAAAAAAAAATACAAGAAACAAAAAAGGAATGCTGGCCATAAAGCCACCAGAATGATTTCATTACTCACTAGTAGGTCTCAAGCCACACTTTGAGAAACAGAACCCTCGAGAAATTCTCATTCAGTGCAGGCCAGGAGACGTGAAGTTTCACCTGATGCATTGTTTGTAATAACAGAAGAATTAGAAAAAACAAAACAAAAACCAATAACCCCAAATGTCTATCCACAGGAGTGTATATCAACACATCTGTGATCTACGCATACCGTAGAACAGTGAAGATGAATGAATTCCAACCGCACGAATCAGCATATATCTCCAACACAACGTTAAGTAAAAATATCAGTTGCCAAAGGATACATGTTATAAGACATCATTGATATACAGTTTAGATACAGGCAAAAGAATTCTATTTGTTATTTAGGAATTCATGCTTATGTAGTAAAGGTATAAAAGCTCACAAGGGAATGATTAACACCAAATTCAGGACAGTGTTTGCCTTTTGGTGGGGGAGAGCAGAATGGGCTGGGGGGTGCCTTGGGGCTTCATTAGTGTACGTAAAGCTTCAATTCCCAAGGTGGGCGATGAGTTCATGGTGCTCATTATATTAGTCCCTATCCTTTTTGTGCAGGCTCGAGGCATCTCATAATAATTACAATTTTAAAAAGAAAGAAAGACAAAGAAAGGAAGTTCTTGGGTTGAAATTTGTAAGGGGGTCGTATTCGTTTCCTAGAGCTGCCACAAATTACCAAATGCTTGGTGACTTAAAACAATGGCATTTTATCCTTTCACAGTTTTGAAGTCCGGAAGTGTGAAATTAAGGTGTTAGCAGGGTTGGTCCTCTCTTCTGGACTCTGGTGACCGCTGGCGACCCTTGGCATTCCCTGGCAAGGGGCTTCACGACTCCAATCTCTGCCTCCATCTTCACGTGGCCTTCTCTCTGTCTCCCCAACCCCCTCTCCTTTCTCTTATAGGGACAACAGTCACGGGATTTAGGGCCCAGCCTAAATTCAGTATGATCTCATCTGGAGATCCTTAATTACATCTACAAAGACCCCATTTCCAAATACGTTCCCATTCACAGGTACTAGGGGTTTGGTCTTGGACATATCTTTTTGGGGAAAAAATTCCACCTACTACAGGGGTATAAAACCCTGCCCATTCGAGTCTTCTCTTCGATATTATTATGAGCTATTGTCTATTGCAGGGTTTCTCAACATCAGCACAATTAACATTCTGAGTTGAATAATTCTTTGTCATGAGGGGCTTTCTTGTGCCCTGAAGGACGGTTAGGAGCATCCTTGACCTTTACCCATTACATGCCTGTTGCATCTCCCCCACATCAGTTGTAACAACTAAAAACGTCTCCAGACATTGCCAAATGTTTCCTGGGGTGGAGTCTCAAGATAAACAGGACCCCTACTTAAATATGAATTTCAGGTGAACAATGAATACTTTTTTAGTATTGCATGGGATATTCTTATTAATATATTAAAAACTATTCATTGTTTATACTGGGCATCCTGTTGTTGTTTTGCTAAATCTGGCAACTCTACCTAGGGGGCAAAACTGCCCCTGGTTTAGAGCTACTTATCGAGAACTATCATTACGCGTTCATATTCCTCAAGTGCTTACTCTGTGCCCACCACCCTGCCAAGTCCTATCTGTCTGCGATTTGTTGCGTTTGCTTCTTGTAAGAACCCTAAGAAATAGATGCTATAATTATCCCCTCACTTAAGTAGAGGAGTTAGGTTTTGAACCCAGATCAGTGTTTTATTCGACACTCTGAATTGGGTAGGCGGGTGACTGCTTGGCAAACTGTGAATGCCGTCTGTGCTCAGGGGAAAATGGTGCTGATGTCTAGACCATCATGGTGAGAGGTACTGAATTAGAGAGAATGAGAACTGCAAAAGGGGGATGGTTACAAGAGAAGATGGGGGTGTCTAGGAGGAGCTGCTCATTGAAGATGGGGAATTATGGACAGTCTTGGGATGTGCGGTCATTTACCAAGAAGAGAAGCTGCTGAGTTGTGAGTCGTGGTGGGAGGGTCACAGTGTTTGGCAGACCTGGGTTGGCATGTTGGTTTCACCACTCAGCATGGCCTTGGGTAGATATTATCATGACAGTAATATCTCTCACGTATTGGTGTGTGCCAGGTTCTGTGCTAAGTGCCAGCCCTACAGTATCTCATTGAATCCTCAGATGATGCTCTTAGGGTGGGTCATTTTACAAATGAGGACGCTGAGGCTTAAGAGAGGTTAAGAAACTTGCTCTATGTTGCAAGGCAATTCTCCAGGTGGCCTTAAACCAACCCATTTCTTCCCCCTTTCTCTCGTGTAGTTCTCAAGAACAACTGTAGAATGTGCAGGGAATGCAATATCCCGAGAATGGCTGGAACAGCCCGGGCTCTGTTTCAGGCCCTCCCTCCTAAAAACAGTATATTCTTCAATGCTTTAGCCCAGTGAGTTCGATAGACCCCAAGGTATAAAACCCAGGGCAAGCTGCTTTCTGGGGCCCCCCAGCTTTGGTGCAAATGGGGCCTGCACAGACAAGACTCCATCTGCCCTGGGCAGCTTTCTTGAACCTGGGGGGAGTGGCTCCTCATCCATCCTACACGTCTGTCGTCTCTTGCAGGTAATAAATCTGCTGCATGTGTGTGGGTGTTTGGTCTCACCAGACTCGGGCAAGCAGTAAGCAGCATGCAGTGAACCTACTTCACACCTACCGTGAGCCAGTGAGGGGCAGAGCTGGAATTCCCACCAGGATGGCTGAACTCCAGAGGCCACGTTCCGAAATCACTGTTCACTACTGTCTTCATAGATAGCTTTTAAGTCTCAGTTTCCTTCTTTCTCCAATGGGAATAACAATCCTTTGCCCTTAGAGTTGTTCTTAGGATTAAATGAGTATGGCTAAAGCATAGGGCCTAACACAAAGTAGCTGGCACTTACTGTTGTAATTAACAGAAAGGGAGTGAGGCCTGAAGCAGAGGTCCTTCCCGCCCCCCTCACAGGCTATGTTTGTTTATCAGGGCTCATGTCTCACTCATCTTTGTTCACTTCACGTTTAGATGAACGTTCAGTGAGCGCTTACTGTGTGCCAGGCACTGTCCTAGGCCCTAAGCATGCAGCTATGACTAAAACACAATTCCTGCCCTTACAGTCTAGCATTTCCCCACCAATTCCGGAGCCCATACTAGGCCCTCAAGCAATGTCTGCTGAATGAATGAATAAATGAACACAGAGAACCAAACAGTCCTGCCTTCCCAGCCCAGGTGTAGATGCAGCTGTCCTGGGATAATGGATTAACGTTATCTTCCATTAAGGGTGATCTCATCCATCCGAAGGATGGGGATGATAATATATTCCTTCCAAGGCTGTTGAGTGGTTTAATTAACTAATAGTTCTAAAGCGCCTCCAAAGCCACAGGGGAAAAGCAAGGTAAAAACGCTTTGTGTTATTGGTATTAATAACTTTCTGCACCTCTGCACTGGGCCTTTCAGATGTATTTCTTGAAAGAGGAAGAAGTAGCACATAGTTTTGGGATCATTAAGCCCTAGGTAAAGATTATCTATTTTTTGAACAGAGCAAAAACAAGCCCTCTTTCCTCTTTGCTGGGCCGCTGCGTTTTCCTAAGCACTCAGGTGAGCTACCTTGTTTGGGACCACCTGTTGTTGAGACAGTAACTTTCTCTCCTTGTAGCTCTCATTTAAGGCAGGAATTGCAATTAAAGTCTTTCTGGGGCCTCCTCTGGGCCTATGAAATCATTAGACAGGTCACAAGAAGATTAGCATAATCAACTACTGGGTTGCATACAATTTGCATATATTTACATAACTTGTCTCGGTCTGCGCCGTTATGTATGACTTGATTTCCAAAAGTGTTGTCATTTGTTTATATAATCATGAAAGTGGCAAAGATCTCAGATCATACGAGGGACTCATTTCCTCAGAGCCATTTTAGAGAGAGGAAGGACATTTGTTAGCACTTACCATGTGATTACAAATGTAATTTCATTTAATCCACACGTTCTCAAGTTTGCTGCACTCTGGAATCACCTACAGAGCTAAAAAGTACTGATGCCTGTCCCTGTGCCCAGAGATTTTGATGTGATTGGTCTGGAGGGGTGGGGTGGGCCTACTTAGCATCAGGAGCTTTACAGCCTCCCCAGGTGATTCTAAGATGCAGCAAAGACTCAAAACTACTTATTTCATCCTCATAACAAACCCATGAAATAGTGCCCTCCAACCCATGTTAAAGGTGTGGAAACAGGCTTGGAGAGTTAGGCGAAAGCCATTCATTATTATTAATGTTAATAGCTGATCATTTTGGTACTCATGATGTGCTAGATTCTGGGATAAGCACATTTGTGTGTGTGCGTGTGCTTGTGCTTGTGTTTAATCCTTACAATGACTCTTTGAGGCAGGGATTAATGTATCCTTCCACAGATGAACAAGCAGAGGCAGAAAAACTACGCAATCTGCCCAAGGCCCCCCCCCCCCCCCCAGCTAGTGGGAGATTACCTACGGGCGAGAGAAGACTGTGCTTGGATTAGGGTTAGAGTGTGTTGGAACTCGAACTCTGGTTCAAACCTCTGGCTTATGTGGGATCCAGCTTGGATGCTTCTTGGATCCTATCTTTATCTTCTCCCATGTTCCTCTGGGCTTAGCATAGCGCTGGGCTCCTAGATGGTGCCAGGACAAAACTAAGGGACGGCATGGAGCACGGAGCGATTTGGGTTAAGGAGTGGACTTCCCAAGCAATAAGGAGCAAGACTTTTTGACTCAGTGGGTGAGTTCTTCCTCCCCTTCTCCCTCCCTTCCTCAAATATTTACCCAGCTCTGTGCCAGAGACACAAGACGGACAAGGACTTTTACGTCGCATCCATCACTTAGCAGCCAATATTGGAGCTTTTGAATTAACCTGCGGAAGTTGAACTGCGCTTCTGTAAAATGAACTGAAGGTGATGTGAAGAAATAGTCAATTTTGGCTCACAGGAGGGAAGAACGGTGACTGTTTTTATTTATTTGGAGGGCTTTCCCCCCAGCCCCTTCTCATCTGAGAGGTGGCAAGAGGAAGGGAATTTTGTCATATTTATCTGGCCAAACGTCCTCCGAAAGAGTGAGTGGTTTAGTGCCATGCCATTCAAATATGAATTCATTCATTCAGTATATTTTTGAGCTTCTGCCAGGTGCTTGGCACCATTGTAGATGATAGGGACGCGTTAAAAATGAGGCAGAACTCCTTTATCCATGGCGACGTGAAGGATGAGAAGAAGCTGGAGGAGTGTTCTAGGCAGAGAGACCAGCAAGCGCAGAGCCCTGAGATGGGAATGAGCTCGGTGGGTTTAAGGGACAGCGGGACGTAATGTAGCTCCCAGAGGATGAAATGGGGAGAGGGTCAGAGAGGTAGGCAAGGGCCAGATGTCACCATGCCCTGTAGCCGTGATAAGGCATTTGAATGTTACTCTGAATGAGACAAGAAGCCACCGGGTGGTTGTAAGCAGGGAAGCGACCCAGTCCTGCTTACGTTTTTGAAGCTCTGGCTGCTGTTGGAAGAACAGGTGGTAGGAGGCAGGAGTGGATTCCTGGAGGAGCGGAGTTAGGAGGCGTCAAAGCAATCCAGGTGAGAGAGGGCGGCGGTTTGAACCAGGAGGGCGCAGTGGGGATGGTTAGAAGTGGCTGAATTTGGTATCTATTTTCAAAGTGGAGCCTGCAGGATTCACTGCGTTGGGTGAGGAAAACAGAGGAATCGAGGCTGACTCCCGCCTTTCGGCCTGAATGAATTGAGGTGCTGTCTCCCATGGTGGGAAAGACTGAGAGAGAAGCAGTCCATATTCAACTAAATTTGAAAGACATCACCTGTTGTGTTTTCTTGGCGGTAAATACACAGTAGCATCTTAAAGGTTCAGAAATGTCCTGCAATAAAGACATCTGCTTCCCTTTGGGTAACCCCGTGTCTCTTAAAGTTGCTTGATCAAGTAATTTTGTCTGTCTTTGCCCCACAGAACATGTGATAAGATTCTGTAGACTTTCCATGAATGACACAGCAATAGCATGTTCGAATCTTGTGTGTGTGTTGTTTGTGTGTGCATGATCCGTCTGCCCATGTTGGGCAGGTGACTTGCAGCCGTACAGTGTTCTAGATTCTGAGGGGTATGATTTTGCTCTTTCCACCTCCAAATACTTCCCCAGACTAAGCCACTGTCCTCTTTCATCTAACTAGTATTCCTGCCTCTGGTTTAATCCACACATATCGCTACACCAAATCAGAGAGTGCTAATAGGAGAATCTGACTGCGCCACCCCCTGTGTACAATCTTTGATGGCTCCCCATTGCCTGCAGGATAAATACCAAATGTTTTATTACGGCTTCACCATATGCTTTCTCTATGGCTTCTGCCTACCATCCCCGATACCCTTTTGCTCTATGTTCTAGCTACACTGAGCTTTTTAAAACTTATAGTATTCTCTCACCTCTGAGCTTTTGCTCGTCCCTCTACTTGGAATACTGTCCAATCTCATTTGACTCAGTCTTTAGGTATTATCTCGGATAGCGCCTCTCTTGGAGGAAGCTCCTGTCTTCTCAGGCTAGAGCCAGGCATCTCCTCTTTGCTCTCAGGGTCTCTCTAGCTTTTATGGCATTTATCACATGACATTTTTGTTTGTCTCTCATTCCTGCTATCAGTTGAGTTTCAGGAAGGCTTGGCTGGTATCTTGTTTCTCGTTATCACCCCCAGTGCCTAGCACGATGCCAGCCACAGAGTCATGAATGCACAGTGAATCTTTTTTTGGGCGAGTGGATTTTATTCAAATTTATTTAAATTTACTTAATGAGTGAACGTAGCTCCCTGGATCCTTATCAAACACAAGCTACTCACAGTTCTCAGTTCTGCTTCTTAGCACTGATGCCAGCATCCTGATCTGGGAGTCTTAAAATTGTCACAGAGCTAGAAGGAAGCTCAGAAGGTCATTGAATCCTCCTCTCTGTCTTTAAGCTGAATCCTGCTCAGAGGCCGAAATGATATGATGGTCTCCTTTTACAGATGAGGAGGCTGAAGGTCGCAGACAATGACCAAGACATTGATTCAATTCAGCAAACCTTTGCCGGGAATTCAGAGATGACTAAGACATAGTTCTTGTCTTGGGGAGCACGCAGCCATGCAAATAGACTCACAAATACAATTCAGGAAGGTGCCGAAATGGAGATTTTTGGAGCATTTTATGGGAGCGTGGATGAGGGAAAAATTAACATGGCCCGAGCCAGGAGATTAAAGAAGCCCTAGGAGAAAAAGCGATACTTAACCTGGACTCTCAGGGGTGATGAGGAATTTGCCAGCTAGGGATGTAGGGATGGGAATGTGGAGGGAGGCGCTCAGGGCAGAGGAAGGACGTGGAGATGGGGGTGTTGGTGGCACATTTGGGGACTGGTGAGTCACATGCCTACAGGACCCAGGTACTGTTGAGACTAAGTCTATATTAGTTAGGATGCTTTGGCCTATAAGTAAAAAAAAAAAAAAAAAAAAAAAAATCCCTGCCAGAAAGGGTTCAAATATTAGGAAAAAATTATGTTGCATCCCAAGAAGTCTAGAAGGAGGCGATTCCAGAGTGGCTGATTCAGCAGTTCCGTTTGCTCACCAAGAACGCAAGTTTTTTCTTTTTTCATATTTTTGTCCCGTTGTTCCAGGGAATGAATTTGCATTCCATGTCTTCTCCTGTTGATTTTTCTTTTTTTAACCAGTGAGGGAAATCGTTCCCAGAAGCTCCAGTGGCCTTCCTCTCCCCAAGTCCCATTGGCCAGGATCGTGTCACACGCCTAAGCCCGGGCAAGTCCCTAAAGAGGGACGTGAGCCCACCATGACTGACTTAGACTGATCAAGATTGACACCTGCACCCAGGGCTGGTGAGGGACGCCCAAAGCACGTGGCTGCCCAACGGATGAACAGAGTCAGGGTTCTTTTAGCAAGGGGCAGGAGGTCAGTAGGACAGGCAGCGCATGTTGGCCACCAGCGGAGGCCTGGAGTGCCTGTGCTTTGTCCAGGGCTCAGCCCAGTGTCGCCACAGGGGAGGGGGCTAGTGTTGCCAGACCTCGCAATTCTTTTTTTCCCCCATTTTTTTATTTAAGTGGATTTAGGGAGTACAAGTGGATTTTTTGTTATATGGATGAATTGTGTAGTGGATAAGCATACGTTTTTAATTTACCCATCACCTGAATAGCGTACATGGTACCCGATAGGTCATTTTTCATCCCATACCCCCCACCCCCTCCCCCTTCTGAGTCTCCAGTACCATTATACCGCTCTCTGTGACCATGCATACCCATCGCTCAGCTCCCACTTGTAAGTGAGAACATGCGGTGTTTAGTTTTTTGTTCCTGGATTACCTCACTTAGCATAGTGCCCTCCAGTTCCAGCCAAGTTGCTGCAAAAGATATTATTTCACTCTTTTGCATGGCTGAGTAGTACTCCATGGTGTGTGTGTGTTATACCCCACCCCCACACACACACCTTTTCTTTATCTGCTTACCAGTGGATGGGCACTTCGGTTGCTTCCAAATCTTTGCAATTGTGAATTGTGCTGTGATAAACATCGAGTGCAAGTCTTTTTGATATGATGACTTCTTTGTCTTTGGGTAGATCCACAGTAGTGGCATTGCTGGGTCCAAGGTAGATCTACTTTCAGTTCTTTGATAAATCTCCATACTGTTTTCCATAGACGTTGTACTAATTTATCTTTGTAATTTTTTTTTTTGAGACAGAGTCTAGCTCTGTTGCCCAGGCTAGAGTGCCGTGGTGTCAGCCTAGCTCACAGCAACCTCAAACTCCTGGGCTCAAGCGATCCTCCTGCCTCAGCCTCCCAAGTAGCCTCCCAGTAGCCACCATGTCTGGCTAATTATTTTTTTTCTATTTTTAGTTGTCTGGCTAATTTATTCTGTTTTAGTAGAGACAGGGTCTCA
Organism: Indri indri; assembly: GCA_004363605.1. Lineage (NCBI taxonomy): Eukaryota > Metazoa > Chordata > Mammalia > Primates > Indriidae > Indri > Indri indri. The sequence goes on along the minus strand of RJWJ010006409.1, from coordinate 10,591 downwards.
CTTTTGCTCAGGCTGGTCTCGAACTCCTGACCTCAAGTGATCCTCTTGTCTCAGCCTCCCAGAGCGCTAGGATTACAGGCGTGAGCCACCGCGCCCAGCCAATTCTCACAATTCTTAAAAAATCAAATCTAGAACTGGAGATTTTCCTGTGAAATATTATAATTTCTAAATGTTGAAAAACAGTTCAAATAAAAACCAATTTGTTTAGTCCAAATAAAGTGTTCATAGTCAGATAATCAGATATACACAGTCTAAAAGGAAGGATCTCTTTTAGCCCAATTTTAATTCTCTCCCTACCCCACTCCAGGAATGAACACTGTTAACAGTGCGCATATCATCAGAGACCTTTTATTTTTCTATGAACTTACATACACTTAGGTAGACATATACAGTTTTGTTTTCTGGTGTGTGTTTAACCTCGGTGGGATCTTACTATGCCTATTGCTTTATGACAAGCTCTTTTCAGTTAACAGCAGGTCTCAGATCTTTCCATGTCAGTGCATAGAGATTCATGAATGAAAAAGAAAAAGAGAGAGAGAGAGTGATTGATTGATTCGTGGCAGTTATGCCTGTTTAGAAAACACTGTTGCATAGTAGTGCCAAGCACCATTCCCCAGCACTCCAGGGTGAAAACCCCTTTATGGGAATTCTTTTGCATTTGGAAGATGGGTGTCTTTGTAACGCATCAGCTTGGCTACTGTGCACTATGTTTCCGACAACCCTTTTCTTGTGTTATTTCCAACCAGGTTGAGCCTCCTGGGAGACTCTTGGGAGACGTGGAGGGCAGCAGCCGTTCTGCAGCTCACATGCATTATTGCTGATCTGCTTAATTGCCTTGGGGGAGTATGAGGAGCAGTGGGTCCTCCAACCAACTGCGCCACCTTCCCCTGGGAGCCCTTCAGTGCCTCCAGCTCCTGGGCCAGATGTGTGTATTTACCGTGGGATGCTCACACCACTGACACCAGAGGCAACAATCATGGGTTTTAGGCTGGCCTCGTGTGTTCTAGCGTGTTCTTGCTCTTCCCGACCTAACATCCCTCTTCCCTTCCCTGCTGCCTGCCCTGAGGACTTCAAGCTGCAGAGTCAGATATGAAGACAACAGCCTTACAGAGATTGCTAATTCACAATTGCGTAAGGCCAATTCCCTTTTACATATTTACATATAAACATGAAATTATCTATATCTATCTATCTTTCTAGTTACCTGTCCCTTAGTGGTTTTGCTTCGCTGATCCATACAGAAGGATTTTCATCAGAATACCACCAACAGCTGCAATGACAAGAACATTAAGAAGCACTTCTGAGTGCTTTTTAAGTGTCAGAACTATGCCAAATAGCCATAAGAACTTGTTTAATCCTCACAATAATTCTACCCTCCAGGACTATTATCCCCATTTTGCATCAGGGGAACCCAGATTGAGAGAGGTGAAGTCACTGGCCTGCCATCATGGAGCCAGAGTGTGGCAGGACCCAATGCCAGTCCGAGTTTGTTCAACTTCAAAGCCCGGGCTTTAAACCGTTGCACTGTACTGCTTGCCGGAAAAGTGAATTCTAGCCACACTTAATATTAGGAATATATTTTATGGATATTCTGATACTTGAACACTGGGGTACCCTCTAATTGCAGAGGTAGAGAGGAGAGCATGCTTGCTTTGGAAACAGTATGTGCCTTGAAGGTCATGATGTCTTCGAGGGTTTGGTTTACAAGCCACTGTGACATTTTCACTAACTCATAAAAGAGACCCCCTACTTGGCCTCCTTCTGGAAGCTACTCACAGCACAAAGGTGGTGTTCCTGGGATGAAGAGATGATACCACTATTCCCAGGAAGGCATGTTGAAGTTGTTTGGGCCACACCGCCTCTCTGCCAGCCACCCCATCAGCCCCATGGTGCACGTTTTGCAGGGGCTGAGCCTGATTAGGGGGTGGAGGCTGTGGTTTAAAATCTACCAATTCAGGGGAGACTCTTCTGGCCCAGTGTGCGCTAAGTCTGGTACGTGTACCACGAGTTATGCATAGGATAGCTTTAGCTAGTACCGAATATTAAATACAGGTGAACCTCACAGTTATTGCTTTCCCAATGCCTAGCTTGCTGATCATGTCTGGGAGAAAGTAAGTCTGGTGCTAATATGTGTTAACACTTCTCTGATATTGAACAATCTACCTTTGAACAAGAAAAGAAAGCAAATCATTGTCTGAGAGTCTTCAGTAGACAGCAGTTATCTATAGAAAATTTAGTAGCATCCGCTACATTGTATTCATTTTTTTTGCAGTTGCCTTCTAATAATGGCAAGAGATAGTGGTTTTTCCATTTGTATGTTATGTGTTAGAATTTTCCTAAGTAAAAAGATGTGAGTCAATTTAAAGAAATACATAATAGTGCAGCTGTTGTTTGGTGAAAATTGTTAAGGAGGTAGAAAGACTGAAGTCTGTGAGACAATCAACATGGGGAACCAACTAAGCAATGTTCCATTGTTCAGTTCTGTGGATGCATCTAGGCCCAGTTCAAACCCATCATAGTAATTGCTCAATAAATATTTGTCGAATGAATAAATAAGCGTTTCAGAAAGCCATCTCCGCCCCTTGCGGCTTGAAGGGACTCCTCCCACCTGGAAACTCAACAGCACTTACTGGGCCAGTATTCATTCAACAAGCATTATTTTTGGCACCTACTGTATGCATGGTACCAAAAATGCAGCAGCCATCAAGATGCCAAATATTGGACAATTAAATGAGTAACTTATGTGACGATGCTTATATTTTTATTATAATTTTTTATGGTGATATGTACTTTTTCACATGCAGCTCCTATTTTCCATATTAATTTTAAGCTCCTTGAAACCAGGGTCCAGATGTCATCCTGAGACCATTAGAGGAAATAAGAATAAAAAAGAAAAAAAAAACAAATGCGCCTGTAATCCTAGCACTCTGGGAGGCTGAGGCAGGCGGATCGTTTGAGCTCAGGAGTTCAAGACCAGCCTGAGCAAGAGCGAGACCCCGTCTCTACTAAAAAAATAGAAAGAAATTAGCTGGACAACTAAAAAAAAAAAATATATATATAGAAAAAATTAGCTGGGCATGGTGGCGCGTGCCTGTAGTCCCAGCTACTCGGGAGGCTGAGGCAGAAGGATCGCTTGAGCCCAGGAGTTTGAGGTTGCTGTGAGCTAGGGTGACGCCATGGCACTCTAGCCCAAGGCAACAGAGCGAGACTCTGTCTCAAAAAGAAAAAGAAAAAAATGGAAACAAAAACAAGTTGGTGACACAGCGAGACCTGTGCTGTTCCAGATGGTGGCTACTAGTCTCCTGTGACTACTGAGTACTTGGAATGTGTCTAATCTTAATTGAGATGTGCTGTGGGTGTAAGATTCACACTGGGTTTCAAAGACTTAGTATGAATAAAAGGATATAAAGTATCTCACTTATAATTCTTTATAAGGTCCAAGGTTGATGTTATATTTGGAATATATCGGGTTAAATAAGATATATTATTAAAATTAATTTCAACAGTTTCTCTTTACTTCTGGCCAGTAGAAAATTTCAAGATGAAGCTCATGTTCAGTTTCTTTTTCTTTTTTTTTTTTGAGACAAGAGTCTCGCTCTGTTGCCCTGGCTAGAGTGAGTGCCGTGGCGTCAGCCTAGCTCACAGCAACCTCAGACTCCTGGGCTCGAGCAATCCTCCTGCCTCAGCCTCCTGAGTAGCTGGGACTACAGGTATGTGCCACCATGCCTGGCTAATTTTTTCTATCTGTATATTTTAATTGTCCAGCTATTTTCTTTCTATTTTTAGTAGAGATGGGGTCTCGCTCTTGCTCAGGCTGGTGTCGAACTCCTGAGCTCAAACAATCTGCCCACCTTGGCCTCCCAGAGTGCTAGGATTACAGGCGTGAGCCACCATGCCCGGCCCACGTTCAGTTTCTATTGGAAGATGCCAATAGCTAGACTGTGAGGCCCAGGAAGGCAGAGACCTTGGCTTTGTGCTTCACCCCTGCACCTTCAGCCTCTAACACAACACCTGGCAGGTAGCAAGTGCTCAATAAGTTTTTATTAAACCAGATTGGACATGTTAGTAATGCAAAGTTTTATAGCCTTCTTCAGCAATTGGTTCAGTAACCACCTATCATTGCTATTTCTTGGACTTTATTTGTAATTTTTCCTACAAATCTTTAAGAACTCTTTTTTTTTTTTTTTTTTGGCCAGTGTCTCAGATAATGATTTAATTTAGAATTAACAAGCCAGTTATCACAGGTCAATTAAATGCCACTTTATGATTTAAAATCTATTTATCCAGATTAACAGCCATTAAATGGTTTTATCACACCTTTTTGGTTAATATTGTTAAAAATATTTTCAATTATTTAAAGCCTCATTTTACACCCACTGACACTTCAAGTAAATCCTTTGCACTTAAGATAATTTCTTTTTAAAAAAAACTCCTTGATCATTTGCAGACTGATTTATTATGGAAGAATAAACAGATATAGTTTACTAAGAAGCAAAATAATCAAAATACATTTAAGCGTTATATGGACAATTATATAAGGTGATGTACATGTAGACAGATAAAGGTGAGTGAACAGTGAGCTCACGTTTAAGTGTTACTATATTTTTAAATAATGGCTTTATTGAGATATAATTCACATGCCATAAAATTCACCCTTTTAATTAATGCAGTTCAGTGATTTTTAGTACGTTCGCAGAGTTGTGTAACCATCACTATCATCTAGTTCCATATCATTTCTATCACTCCAAAAAGGAATCCCATACTTATTAGTGTTCCTTCCTCTCTCCAGCCCCTGGCAACCACTGATCTACTTTCTGTCTCTATAAATTTGCCTATTCTGGACATTTAATATAAGATACAATCATATAATATGTGGCCTTTTGTGTCTGTCTTCTGTCACTTAGCATGATGCTTTCAATGTTCATCCATGTTGTAACATGGATCAGTGCTTCCTTCCTTTTGATGGCTGAATAATATTCCACCACAGACCACATTTTGTTTTTCTACTCATCAACTGATAAACATTTGGGTTTTTTAAAAGTAATACTCTTTTAAAATTACATAGCTTAGAACATAAATCCCACATGATATGTATGGGTACTGCTAATAATCACCAGTATTTGTTGGGCACCTGTTATGTACCAGGTGTTGTTCTAAATGCTTTGTATGTCTAGTCCATCTAATGCTCACAACAACCCTGTGAGAGAGGTGTCCCTGTTACCCCATTATTCTTATGAGGAGACTGAGAAATAGGGAGATGAAGCAACCTATCCCAGGACAGATATTATAGCAGTAAGCAATTCAAACCCAGGAAGTCTGGCTCCAAAGCTTGCCCTTTACTTTTCATTTAACAATTACCATATAATAAAATTGAATTTTTTGGGAGGGGTGCATAATATATAGTTCTATGAATCTTCACACATACATAAATTTGTGTAATCACCACCATAATCAGATAAAGAACTGTTCCATAACCCCAAAATACTCTCTTGTGCTCTTCCTCTGTGGTCATTCCCTCCCTGCCCTAACCATTGGCAACCACTTATCCATTCTCTATGCTATAGGTTTATTTTTTTTTGAGAATGTCATATACATGGAATCATGCAATATGTGACTTTTGAGACCCAGTTATTTCACTCAGCATAATGCCTGTGAGATTCATCCAAGTTCTTGCACATAATGATAATTCTTTCCTTTGTATTGCTGAATAGTATTCAATCGTTGGATGCGCCAGTTTGGTTATCCATCCACTTTTTAAAAAGTAAAATCTTAATTGAGTTGTAACTTCAACCAGCACGTGCACAAATTATATGTGTACACATCGATGGATTTTCACAAAGTAAACACACCTGGTAATCACCTCCCAGATTCAGAACTTGAAAATTGTCAGTGCCCTAGATATTTCATGGTGCTCTCTTCCAGGTAACCTCACTTATATCCTTACTTCTATCATCATATGATAATTTGTTTTTGAACTTTACAGAAATGTAATCATATGAAAGTTACTCTTTTAACTTTTGGGCCAATATTATGTTTGTGAATTTTTTTTCATGTAGTAGTAGTTTATTCTTTCTCATTGCTCTATAATATTCCATCTTTTAAAAATATATCACAGCGTATTTATCCATGCTGCTGATGGTGGACATTTGGGCTGTTTCTAGTTTGGGACTATCTTGAGGAGTGGAATTGCTGGATGACAGGGCGTGTGTGCTCAGCTATGGTAGGTAATGCCAAACATTTTCCCAAAGTGAATGTACCGATTTTCATTGCACCAGCACTGAGGAGGCAGAAACCACGTTAGTAATTTGAACAGGGAAAATTTAATATAAAAACTAGTAAAAATGTAGATAACTATTTAAGAGGGTAGAGGAGGACTCTAAGGGGTACAAAAGGAGCAACTGCAGAAAGCAGCTACTGAGGCAGAGGGATAGTAAGTAAGGGAAGATACTTAGAAACTTCAGAGGGCTCCCTTCCTCATGGCCACGGGTGAGAGTCAGACCTCTTTGGAGAAGGTCTGGCTGCCATAAAACATGCATTCCACCGGTGGTGAAGAAGTAGGAGGGTGTGGGCCACAGCTGACCCATAGGAGTGACCTACCACTGGGTGATGGAGAATGTTGCCACAGAGCATGGGCCAAACCACTGGTCACAAGATTTCTAATCTGGTGAGTGAAAGAGCTGATACAGCCCCAATATTTGATAGCGGAATAGGGTGACTGTATTTAGCAACAATATATCGTATATTTCAAAGTAGACAGAAGAGAAGACTTGAAATGTTTCCAACACATAGTAATGATAAATACTCAAGGTGATGGACACCCCAAATACCCTGACCTGAGCATTACACACGCTATGCATGTAACAAATACTCACATGTACCCCATAAATGTGTAACATATTTCGTATCAACAAAAACAGGTGATAATGCACATCCTTATCTCATTTTCAACCTCAGAGAGAAAGTTTTCAGTATTTCACGATTACATGAATGGTTATGTTGCTTCTAGTTTGTTTTTTTTTTTGTAGCTACCCTTTATCAAAACTACTTCTAGTTAGTTCAGATTAATCTGTAAATGGGTATTGAATTTTTTTGCATGCTTTTCTTCGTCTGTTGAGATGATTCTATGCTTTTATGCCCTTTACTTCATTAATGTGGAGAATTATATTGATTTCTTTTCAAATGTGAAACCAGCGTTGTACTCTTAGAATAAACCAGACTTGGCCCCTTTGTTACATCAGGGGAGTCTGTTCAAACAGGGGGGTCTGTTCGTCGTCCGTGGAGAACGTAACTTGTTCTTACTCTGTGAACCTATACCTTGTTCTTACTCTGTGAACCTATCTTGTCCTTCTTCAGTAAACTCCATTTCACGCTTGAAAAAAGAATAAACCAAACTTGGTCATGATATAGAATCCTTGTTATGTATTGCTGCATTGAATTTAATAATATTTTGTCCATGAATGAGACTGGCCTATAATTTTCTTTTCCTTATAATTTCCTTGTCAGGTTTTGGTATCTGGGTGTTTGTATCAAGGTTATGCTGACTTCGAAAAACAAAAAAACAAAACCGAATTGTGAAGCATTTCATTTTCTTCTCTTTCCTACTAGAGGTTGTGAAAAGTCAGCATTATTTCTTTTTTAAGTGCTTTGAAGAATTCATCAGCGAGGATAGCTGGGCCTGGAGGTTTCTTTGTGGGAAAGTTAATTATAGATTCAATTTCTTTAATAGATATAGGAAGTATTCAGATGTTTTACTTCTTTTTATATAAATTTTTATAAGATGTGCTTTTGTCGTTTGTGTGCTTTGCCTAAATTGTCGGGTTCTATCGGCATAAAGTTTTTTATAATGTTCTGTTATTATCTTTTCAATACCCATATGATCTTGCTTGGCATTTATCAATTTTAGTAGGCTTTCAAAGAACAAATTTGGGGCTTTGCTGACGTTCTCTATTGTAGGTTTGCCTTCTATTTTACTGATTTCTGCTTTTATCTTTATTATTTTCTTTTTTCTCCTTTTTTTTTTGAGTTTGATTTGTTGTTCTTTTCCTAACTTCTGGAGATGGCTATTTATATCATCGATTTGCACCCTCTTTCCTTTTCTAATTTATCCATTCGAAGCTGTAAATTTTTGTCTAACCAGAGCTTTAGCTACATACCACAACTTTTAATATCTTATTTTTATTATAATTCAGTTCAAAACATTTCCTAATTTCCTTCGTGATTTCTTATTAATTTCCAAGCAGATTTAAAATATTTTTTAGTTATGTTATTGATTTCTAGTATAATTGCATTGTGGTCATAATACATATTCTGAATAATATTAATCCTTTGAAATTTGCTGAAATTTGCTTTATGACTCAATGTTTGATTATTTAGGTAAATGTTCCATGGACACCTGAAACGATGTGTATTTTGCTATTGTTGAGTGCAGTGGATATTTATCTCCTATTTTACTTATCCTCTTTTTTTAGCCATGTCCAATTTATTGTTACACATTCTACTGAATTCTTCATTTCAGTTATTATATTTTTAGGTCCTAGGATTTATATATATATATATATATATATAGATAGATAGATAGATAGATAGATAGATAGATATATGTGTGTGTGTGTATGTGTGTGTGTGTGTGTGTGTGTGTGTGTGTGTGTGTGTGTGTGTGTTTATAGCAGCAGGTGAAATTTATTGAGGGGGAGCAAGATAGGATTACGAATAGGATTATAGGGCAAGAGCAAGATATAGGTTTACAGAGCGTGATACATACGTCACAGATTATGACCAGACCCCTTGCTGCTGCAGGAAACGAGAATATATCTATATATTTTTGTAGATTTCAGTTCTCTGGTAACATTCTGTAAATGTCAAACAGGTCAAATTCATTAACTGTGTTGTTTAGATCTTCTATATTGCTACCACTTTTTTATCTGCTTCTTTCATTACTTACTGAGTGAGGTTGTTACAGGTATTCAACCAATTATGGGGTTAGCTATTTTTCCTTTTAGTCAATTTTTTGATTTATATATTTTGAAAGTACGCCATTCTGTGAATGCAAATATAAAATTGTTTTATCTTCCTGGTGGATTGACCTTGCCATAGAAATTTTCCTCTTTATATCTGATTATGTATCTTACCTTCAAATTTACTTGCCCTGATACTAGTAAACCTATACTAGCTTTCTTTTGGCTAGAGCTCTTTTCCCTTTTTTTTACTTTCAATTTTCTATGCCCTTAGATTTAGCATATGCCTCATATAAACAGTGTATAAATTTTATTCTAACGTAGTCTGACAAGCTAGGTCTTTTAATTGGAATATTTAGTCTATTTACATTTAATGTAATTACTGATATATTTGATTTTATATCTACCATATTACTATTGTTTTCTATTTGTCCCACTTATTTTTTCTTTTCTTTACCTCCATTCTTGCATTAATTTGGACCAGTCAATTTAAAAAAATTAAATTAGTGTTTCTTTTATTAATCAGTAGTTATACCTTCTTTTAGTAATTACTGTGGAAATAAAGGCATGCCTTCTTTGTTTATTTGGGTCTAATGTAAATCAGTATTTTTACCATGTGCCAGACAATGCTAAGGTCTCTTAACACTATAAATTAATTTATCTTTCTTCTGCCTTTTAAAAATGTTACTTATTTAAATCTACATATACTTAAAAACTCAGAAGAAATTATGATTCTCATTTTCAATATTCATTTAAATCCATTTACATACCTTTTCAGCTACTCTTCAATCCTTTCTGTATCTTTGTCTGGGATCATTTTCCTTTTACCTATAGAATTCCCTTTAGTGTTTGTTTTTAAGCGGTTCTGCTGGTGAAAAATTCTCAGTTTTGTTTTATTTTGAAGATATCTTTACCTTCATATTTAGTAATATTTTCAGTATGCATAGAATTCTAACTTGGACACTACTTCTTCTCATTGCCTTTTTGCTTTCATCGTCTCTGCTGAGAAGTCAGAGATGCGCTTTTTCTTGTGCTTTTACAAGTTTTTCTATTTCATTTGTTTTTCGGTTTTCATTACATTGTGATGTGACTAGCTGTGGTTTTCTTTGTATTTATCCTACTCGAGGTGCACAGAACTTCTTGAATCTATGTCTTGATGTTTCTACTCAGTTTTGAAAATTTCTTGGCTGTGATTTTTGCAAATATTGCTTCTCTCTATTCTTTAATTCTGGGGCTTCACTTATATACATGTTACAACTTTTTACCGTATCTCTTTTGCTTCTTATTTTCTTTTCTTATTTTCCATTATTCTTAAGCTTTAGTCTGGATATTTCCTACAGACTTATCTCCTGTTTCAATAATCTTCTTTTTTTAGGCAATGTCTAATCAATTGTTAAACATTCTATTAAATTTTTCATTTGAATTTTTGTATTTTTCGGTTTTAGGATTTCTATTTGGTTCTATTTTTATAGATTTAGGTTCTCTGGTGAAATTTTCCAATTTGTCTTCTATTTTCTTGATCAGATTAACCATAGTTATTTTAAATAACTCCAATAGATGGATCACCTATCTACTGCAGGATATTTTCCTATCTATTAGCTATTTCTTTTCCCTTGGTGTGGGTTTGTAGCATGACC